>CAUYRH010107737.1:0-61170 GCA_963574655.1 Perodicticus potto | reverse complement strand
TGGAAGAAGCCCAAGTGCCCATCGACCCATGAATGGATTAATAAACTGTGGTACATGTATACCATGGAATATTATACAACCTTAAAGAAAGATGGAGACTTTACCTCTTTCATGTTTACATGGATGGAGCTGGAACATATTCTTCTTAGCAAAGTATCTCAAGAATGGAAGAAAATGTATCCAATGTACTAAGCCCTACTATGAAGCTAATTTATAGCTTTCATATGAAGGCTATAACTCAACTATAGCATAAGAATATGGGGAAAGAGACAAGCGCGGGGTGGGGAAGGGGGAGTTTGGGGTGGAGGGAGGATAATTGGTGAGGCCACAGTTATGATGCATCTAAAAAGGGTATAGGTGAAACTTACTATATGCAGAATACAAATGTCTTCATACAAAAACAAAGAAAATGCCCTGAAGACTAAGTTAAACAGTTTAATGAGAACATTTCAGATTGTATATGAAACCAGCACATTGTACTCCTTGATTGCACTAACGTATGCAGCTATGATTTAATAATAAAAAAAATTAATTAAAAAAATTAAAAATGTGGAAATGTTTAATATATATGTAGGTCATGTATAAATTAACTTATGTTCTCTTGATTAAATTACTTATACACTGAGAAGAAAAAAATGCAAACTATAATAATCTGTTTTAAGATAATACTATTTAATTAACAAATGTTTATTGGGCAGGGAAATATTATATGAATATATTAATAAAAAATTAATATTACCTAGGGATTCTATAGATTCATATTTTATTTAAAGCAAGTGTCACATTGTTTTGAACTAAAACTTAAACTTGGATGTCTTCATTCTGACAAGGCAAAAAAAGAACAGGTTTATCAGGTTACCAATTGTAATATTTAGATAGTAGATAAATATTAGGAAGTGGTTTAGGAAGTGGTTTAGAGTGGCCAGAGGAAAGAGTTCTTGGCAGACTGTTATGTAAAATAAGAAAATACAGTGCTATTTCAAAATTGTCCTAGAATATCATGCTTAAAAATTTGCATTGTGTCTTTTAGGCAGGTGGATGGCATTGAATATGATATTAAAAGAAAGAGAATGTTGCACAATCTACCCTAGACATGTAAATATGCATCTTGCAAAAATTTGCAAAGCTCATAGTAAAATTAATATAAATATGTTATGATCAAATAGTATAAACAAGACCTAAATGTATTAAAAATATACTAAGTGAAAATGTCAGTTCCTTCCTAATAATTTGGTAGATTTGATATAATCTTGATTGATATAATTTCTGTCTATTTGCTTTTAACTATAGAAGCTACTTCTATATTTCAAATGGAAAAATGAACATTAAAAATAACTAACAGTTTAAAATAATTGTAGTAAGGGAAAAATGATACAAAACATTAAATGATATTATACTATAAATTTGCTGGAGTTAAAATGGTTTCTCCCTAGCATGGAAAGTCTAAAAGATCAGTGAATCAGAACAACCAGAGAAAGTCTACAAATAATCATGAATATACATAAGAAATTAATATGTGATGAAGCCATTATTAAAAACAGCTTTATCCTTAACTCTTTTTTAGAAAACTACTGATTAATCAAAGTAAAACATGAAAAAATACTCTGAATAATAATGAAAAATCTTAAAGTGTTTCAGATAAAAAGCTTTCTAATACAAGTGTTTTAAAAAAAAAAGGAAACAAAAACTCATAAGCCATAAAAGGAATTTTTAAAAATCTGAAAACAGATATCACTAACAAGTAAAACTATCAACTGATAACATAGCTTTGTTATTTTTTATAAATGATTAATATATTAAGTATTGCTTAAAATAAATACTTATAGACATCTATAATTATAGAAGATACTTATTTACATGTTATTTAATTTCTTACAAATAAAAATATAAATTACAAAAAGAAAATATGCTGACAGGTAGATTAAAACTAATAGGGATGACTTTAGAATATATAAAAAGTGTTGGTTAAGATATGGTAAAATACTCTCTCATATACATTTGGTGCAAATACAAATTGAGGTAATAACTTACATACAATTTAAAATGTCTGTTAAAATAGTAAATGGGTGTTCTTTGTCAAGTAATTCTAATTTTAGAAATTTAACCCATAACTGCACTGGAATAAACAAATGTAGCAAGATTTATGTACAAGAGTATTTATTACAGAGTTCTTTGTGATAATTAAATTTCAGGAACATCCTAGATACTAATAGAGACCATTTCAGTAATCTACCTATTGAA
The DNA here is from genome assembly GCA_963574655.1 of Perodicticus potto. NCBI lineage: Eukaryota > Metazoa > Chordata > Mammalia > Primates > Lorisidae > Perodicticus > Perodicticus potto. The sequence goes on along the minus strand of CAUYRH010107737.1, from coordinate 58,929 downwards.
AAAAATACTTATTTTGCATCTTCTTAGATTATAGATAAATTATTTCATAGCAAATATAATGAGATACTCACAAAATAGAATATTGCAAAGCTATGAGAAATATGATTTAGCTAAGTGTGCGTAATACAGATAATTTCTAAGATGTAGTTAGTTTTTAAAAATAAACCTGAAAAGACTGGAAAACATTGGAAACACATATATATAGGTACATATTTACACACACTTGTATATAAAGAAAAATAAGAGAATGTATATACGAACTTTTGACCTGGAGGCCAATGAGAAACCTGCCTAATCACATGGACTTTGAAGCCTTATTTTTATTCTATATTCTTCTATACATTTGATCTATGTATTTTAGAATCTTTTAGTAACTCATCATTATAAAAGCCAAGGCTTCCAGGCTTAACAGGAGGATAAATTGGAGGAGAAGAAAAACTAAGTGCTCATTAGAAGTCTGTTAAAGTAATCTGGTCAAGAGATTGCAATGGTCTAAATTAAGACACAAGGATGGGGACAGAGAAAGATGAAAAAATTCAAGAATATTGAGGGCCAAATTTTAGAATTTGATAACTGAATGGATGTGGGGAGTGGAAGAGAGGAGAAAGTGGGAAGGAAGTTGTTGAGAATAGCTTGAGTCTAACTTAAGTTTTGCCACTCAAAGGGCTAAAAATATATACATACATACATATACATATATATGTATATACGTATAAAAATATATATATACATACGTATGTACATATGTATGTATGTATGTATATATATGTGTGTATATCTATATCTATATCTATATATCTATCTATCTATATCTATCTATCTATCTATCTATATATATATATATATGGATTTTACTAGTTGAATAGTTCAAGGTGTTTAAGACTGAGAAACCCCAGTCTCACCCTCGTGCTTGTGATTATGAGGAAACTAAAGGAGTGTGCCTATTATTCACCTACCAATGGGCAGCATCTAGATGAAGCTCAACTCACATCTAAGGGCACTGGGGGCAGGGGGTCTACAATCAAAATTGTGGAGGTGATGTTCACTTTGGTTTCAGGTCAGTGAGAATATGCTATTAAAATCTTCCTAATGAAGAGAGTCAAATCCAAGATAAAGTCAGAAACATGAGTTACCTGACTTGAACAAAATAAATATATTTCTTAAGACAGTTCAAGAGTTACAAGATGGTTTATCTCTCTATAATGACTAAAGTGGATGAGTGTGTTTTTTTCTTTTTTTTTCAAAGGATGAAGTTTATAGCTTGGGTCACAATTTATGAGCCTGGTTTGTGTGGTTTAGGTTAAGGATGTGTATTCTCAGACATTTATCACATTCAGAATAAGTAGCTTTAAGCACTTTCTTTGAAACAAAATTACAATTTGGTAAAACTAAAAAAAAAAAAAAAATCTTTTTTTGTCAGGCATTTTCCCTTAATTATTAAACCCATGTGGATGTTAATGGAAACTTAATCCATGTGTTTCTCATTCACTTGCATTCAATTCATAAAGTGCTGTTTTGTATCTGCCTTTGACATTAAAGAAGTTTTCAGGGGTCTTTTTCTTAGAAACAGGAAGTGCTGCTCTGCCAAGAAATAAACAAACTCTAACTTGCAAAGATTCAAATTCCATTAGAAATGCTGAAGCTAGGTAAAGAAGGAGAGGACTTAACTCGACTAAGTATGTTTCCAAACTCTTTATTTCTTCAATTTCGTTTTTGGAAAAATTACCTTGTGAACACTGGACTGTTGTTTGTTTCCTCTTCTCTGTTCCCAGATAGCTGACAGTCAGGTTGTACAGAGAACTTTCACTGAGGCTGATGTTCGTATTTCCACAGGTGCTTAAGAGGCTTTAGTGAAATTCTCTTTACCTGCAAGAGGAGGCTGCTAACCTAGGAGGGAGAAAGCATGGTCTCTGCTCCAACCCTACTGAATTGCAACTACCAAAGTGTCTCTTCTCCTCTGAGTTGAGCAATCAGCAACATCAGGGAGGTAAATATGAGTGAAATTAGTATAATTTGCCATTATTCTCTGGGGATGAAATGTGGGCATCTTTCTTTTTTAATTTTAAGTATTTATTTTTCATTCCTAGGAGTGATTGCAGGTGCTGCCAAGTTTATTATGAACGCCTTCCACCCTTCATTACTCAACGTAAAATTTCAGCCTCAACCCCAGAACTATTGTATTCCAATCTTCAATTTCAAAAAAATCCACATCCACAGATTCATGTGCACATTAAAATTGGAGAAACAAATTTTGAAAATGCAAATACACCTTATTTTTACCAGTAGAGATTTTAATTTTACTAACCCTGGCAATTGAGCTTTTTAAAATTATTTAACCTTCTTTCCCCCCACTGAGGGGTTTCTAATGTACAGAAAGTTTTGAGAATGGCTGCTGTAGTCTACTTTGTAGAAACTCAGGTTCATTGAATTTAATTAACTGTCAGAATTTGATTATAATTTATTTATGCCCAGCAGTGTAAGGAATAATGGCCAATCTTCTCATTTGTAGTATCACTGTGTATTTCTAGGCTGTGTAGATCATCACCCACATTAAATGACTGCCCTATAAGGTATTCCCAAGCTCTCACCTCCAAAAAATGGTCATGTCACTGAAACACCTTCCATTAGCATTTCATTGATTTTCTTTCTAGACTTTCTCTTCCCAAATGCAAATCTTGCTATGAAGGTAAATATTCTTATTCCTGTAGTACAAATAAGAATGTTCTGTTACTTTCCTCTGATTCCATGGAACAATTACTCTGAATCCAATAAAGGACTCCAAATATTGAACTTATCAGATTCATATTTTAAAATATGTACTTACTATTAAATTGGAACTAATCAATTAGCACTCATATGCACAAATGAAAGTAAAACTCAATGAAAATCAAGCAGATGGGAGGTAGAAGGAAGGGACAAGTGAACTCAAACCTAATCAGCACAATGAGCACTATCTAGGTGATGGGCACACTTATAACTTTGACTCAAGCAGTAGAAAAGCAATCCACATCACCAATACATTTATATTATTGTAATATTCTGAAATAAAAAAGAAAAAATATGCTTAGGCTTGATATGTTCAAGAAAATAAAAGACAAAAGTAATAATATTGGCAGAAAAAGTATCTAGATACAAGTAATACATTATGTCAGTGGGTGCTGATCTGAAGTTGGAAGGATATTCAGGACAATTAAAGTATTCTTCTGCCACCAGAGGCTGAAACTTAGGCCATAAGTGCCTATCTCAGCAAGAACTCTGTAACATGTAGTCAATCAACTGAGCCCTTGTAGAGGCTCCTACATGCTAGAAAATATTTTTATGGGACTGTTTCTCTAGATAAAATGTGCCAGGTCCCAATTCTTTTGAAGTCACGTATGAACTGCAGGTCTACATATCTCAGAACTTATGTTATCAGTTATCACAGAGTTGGAAAACTGTGATTTACATTGGAATTCCCTTTTCTTATTTTTGTTTTCCCATAGCATTTTAGCAGAATTTTGTTTTAAATTCTTTTGCTCACAAGAAAAAAAAAAAAGGAAAGAAGAAAGACAAACGCAATTTTTTGTCAGATTTGGCTAATGGTTGGTGCAGTAAATTTGGGGAGAAAAATAGAACATATCTATCTGAACTTCATCAGATGAACTGAGGTGGCAAAGCCTCCCAGAGACTGTGGGGTCCTGCCAGCTGAGGGACCGGGGGAAGCTGGCAGAAGTGAGGGTGTGAGTGGGATAAGTTCCCCAGATCAAGGGCTCTGCTGTGAATAACTAAGATGGCTGTTTTGTCTCTTAACTTGTAAAGAAATATAAAATATTATGATTCAAAATGATAAAAATTGCCCACGTGCCTCTTTTATCTCTGATTCAAAATTACTTTCAACCTCTTACTTGCTTCATGGTGCATTCACTTCTGCCAGAGAAGTGTACTAGGAGTTAGAATCATGGCTATGGCATATCTAAAAGACACATTCTAGATTTAATCAGAGAGAGTTGTCAGGTAAGACTGAAGCCGAGAAAAGGCACCACTAGAAGATAGGAAGTGACTTCCAAAGAAATTCTAATGACCATATTTTATCCTATTTGGTTTCTGACCCTGGTATATTTTTAATCATCATTATCCTGGGGGAATAAAGTTGACAAAGATTTTATAGACATTTGAGTATAGATGAGTGCATATAGCAAATAATAATAATAATAATAACAATAATTAATAGTATACTTAGGAGTCAATTTATTGCATATCAAAAACAATAAACATTGATGAAAGAAATTAAAAGATGAGACAAATAAATGTTAAAAATATTTTGATTTCCTGGATTGAGATCATTAATTTTGAAGCAATCTACAGATTCAATGCAATGTCTATCAAATTACTAATGTCATTCTCCACAGAAAAGGAAAAAAAGTTGTTAAACCCCATGGGAAACACAAAAGATCCCAGATTGCCAAAAAGAATAAAGCTGGAAGCATCAAACTACTAGATTTCAAAGCATAATGCAAAACTATAGTAATCAATGCAGCATGATACAAGCATAAAAACAAACATGTTGGCCATCAGAATGGGACAGACAGTTCAGAAATAAGCCCACACATCTGTGGCCAATTTATTTTTGATACAATTCAAAGAACGCACTATAGGAAAAAGACTGTTTCTTCAATAAATAATGCTGAGACAACTGGGTAGCCACGTGCAGAAGAATGAAAATGGATTCCTATTTCATCCCTTATTCAAGAAACTAATCAGAATGAATTAAAGGCTTAAATGTAAGACCTGATACTATAGAACTATAAGGCAACATAGGAAAAAAGCACCATGACATCCTTTCAGGGAGTGATTTCTTGGGTTTCATTCCAAAAACCCAAGCAGAAAAAGCAAAAGTAGATTAATGGAATTGCATCAAACTAAAAGCTTTTATACAACCATGAAAAATTAAAAGAGTGAAGAGAAAACTCACAGATTGGGAGAAAATATTTATCAATCATACATTAGATAAGGGGTTAAGTTCTAAATACACAAAGAGTTCAAACTACTCAGTAATGAGAAGACAAATAACTCCATTTTAAAATGGACAGAGGCTTGAATAGACATTTCTCAAAAGATGACATAAAAAGACCAAATGATGTGTGAAAAAAATGATCAACATCTCTAATCACCAGAGAAAAGCAAATGAAAACCACAATGAGATAGCACCTCATACCTGTTAGATTATATATTAAGAAGATGAAAGGTTACAAGTGTTGGAGAAGATGTGGAGAAATGAGAACCCTTATACACTGTTTATGGTATTGTAAATTAATATAGCCATTGTGGAAAACATGGAAGCATAGGAGTTCCTCACAAATGAAAAACGAAATTACCATATGATCCAGCAATTCTACTTAGACAAAAGGGAATGGAAATCAGCATGTCAAAGACGTGTCTGGAAACCAAGTATTTAGATGAATTATTCATAATAGCCAGGGTACAAAAACCACCAAAATGTCCATCAATGGATGAATGCATTACAAAAATATAAGATATACAGAGGATTCAAAAAATGTATACACATTTTAAGTAAGGAAAAAAGATATTAAATTTGTAATATTCAAGTCATGTTTGACTTCTGGAATTACAAAAGGTGCTTGACATGACTAGTATTCATCTTTTGTTATTGGCATAATTATTACATATTTAATACATCTTTTTCTTTCTAAAAATGTGTATGCAGTCCTTGTATATGTGTGTGCGTGTGTGTATGTGTATACACATACATACACAAAATGAAATACTATTAAGCCTTTTTAAAAACCCAGAAACTCCCATCTGGTCATTTGTGACAATATTGATGAGCCGAGAGAACATTAGGTTATGTGAAATAAGCCAGGCACAGAGAGCTTAATGCTGCATAATCTCACTCATATGTGGAATCTAGGAAGGCCAAACTCATAGAAGTAGAAAGTAGAATGGTGGTTACCAGAATCTGGGGCCCCAGGGAGGTGGAGAGGGAAAGAGGAGAAGGTAAAATACTCAAGGAGGAAGACATGTGAGTATGAAGGTGAAGACTGGAGTTACATGTACACAAGCCATGGCTGCTGGGGAATGCCGGCCACCACTAGAAGCTGAAAGAGCCAAGGAAGGATTCTTCCCTTCCTTGGGAGGGGTGGGTACCCCTGCCGACACCTTGCTCTTAATATGTAGCCTCCATACCTATAAGAGTACAAATTTTGTTATTTTAAGTCACCAAGTTGATGGTGAGTTGTTTCTGCAGCTGTACACAGGAATACACAGGACAGTTGCTAACATGTCCTGGTGTGCCTGGATTATTGTCTCAGACCAAGTGAAAGGTCAAGTAGTTAGCAATGATAGTTATGGTGAAGGAGAAGATAAAGATATAAAAATTGGATCTTAGATTTATGGAGATGCTTTGTCTATTTCACCTTTAAGAACATTTGTAGATATTCTGTTCTTTTTAGCCCAAGCTGAAAACTTACTCCAAATAAGGTCAAATTGACTAGTAAAATCCGGCATGCTCTTTCTGGATTCACTCAAAATCCCTCCCAGAAATTGATCTTATACATGTTATTCTGCATGATATGTTTATATTTGAAAAATTATGACAATTAACAAGATCTTTGAGAACGAGAGTTGTTATTTTAGCACCTTTGGGGATTGGTAACAATGCCTGACTCATTGTGCTGATTGTTGGTAGCCAATTAAAGTTTGGTGAATGAATCAATGTTCTACACTTGTATAATCTTCATTGTATCTCTCTGATATTATTCTATTCATTTGCAATTAAAGTATAAATCTATGAATAAAATAGGGCGTGAAATGCCGGATCAATCATAAATAAAACTTATCATCTACGAATTCAGTTCATCTAAACTCGTTTCAATGAAATGGATGGAATTGTATCCATTTAATTTCACTTTCCTCATAAGCCCATTCTCGTTCACTAGTCTTTCTTTTAGTATTTTTATTTAAAATCAGAAATTGATTTTTTCTGCAGCTATTCCTGATTTTTACTCTTACTCATTAAAAAGGCATTTTTATACTACTGAGGCAAATAAACCTGGAATAGGGTTATGTCGTTGAGCTGAGTTAAGGTCTGTGGAGAATTTCTAGTTGTTTATTTTTTCACCTCTCAGACAAAGACAGAAATGGGCTTCCAGTAGCTTTTGAGTTATACTTTCCATTTCTACATAGAAAATGGAACTACAATTTGGAGAAAGGATTCGTGTTTGAGCTGACAACTGGCTGCTATGTAATTATCATTGCTCTTCTTTATTAACTGTTTGCCTTTGCCTTATGTGATGCTTTGTTGATAGATGTAACCTCAATCTTGTTGCTATGGTGACAGTAACAGTAGCTGAGAAGATTTTGTTTGTCGTAAACAAATTCAGGCATATGCTTGAAGCCTGGTGAAGCAATTTCTCAGCTTCCCTTACACTGCCATTACGGCATAAAATAAAAGAACCCTAACTGACAAACCCACAGCCTGGATTTGAAATAGAAAATGGGAAATAGTCCTGAGATTTTATCTTTTTTATGTGTGTGGGAATGGCTCAGTCTAGATGTTTATGTTCAGGAGTCAAGGATGCCTCTGCTGGAGGGTGTTGTCTGTGTATCACCATCTGAGGAATAGACCTGTGAGTGAAGGACAGTCCTGCAACCCCAAGAGCTCTGTCATCAATAAGAAAAATGGGGTTGCACATTAACACAGTAACAAAGATTCTTCCTTTCTTCAGTACCAAATCCTCTCTGCTAGGGCAGCTGGAATTTCTATAATTTTTTTTTCTGAGAACATGCTTTGTAAACATTAAAGTCAGACAACTTCAATGTCATCTCTTAAATTTTTAAATGTATGAAAGTGAACCACCATTGAAGGGGAACATCTGTCTGGTAGATAGATAGAAGGGGTGTCATACATTCTTTCCCTTAGTGAACATGTCTCTGGCTTATCCAGTTTAAGTGGCTCAGCATACTCCCTGACTTTTTCACCTACCTCCTCAAATGTTTTGTCTCCAAACTAACAACTGATGTTTACACTTAAAACACCAAAACTGTTTTCCTTCTTTTTCTTTACTGTAAAGCTTTGATGGCTCACCTGAGAATGTAAACTTAAAATGCTTCAGATAATGACAATTTGAAAAGCTACATAATGAAATTGAAATGGCATGCACAACTATCAGCGTTTATGTCCAGCAGGTGACACAAATTACAAATCATTTATTGGTAGAAAAAGATGGAGAAGCTTTCCATAGAGAACAAAAGGGCCACCAGCCTGAAATACCAAGAACGATGTCTTTGGCCTCGTCATAGTTCCTGAGAACTAGTAGAATCTTGCTTGTTTCTTTGTTTTTTTCACCACTAGTGAAAGAGCTGTGCTGACCCCTAGCTCTTAGATACCAAGTACCTAGTTCTATGGGGCCTTAATACAGCAATGTAGGAAGCCAGATTTCAATCCCTCAAATACAACCAAACTTCCTGCTAAGTATTTTCTTGGGCTTTAAACTTTTATTCTGATGTTTATCTCATAATCCCATATTTAGAATACAGTGGCACAGGGTTTGATGTAGTCCATTAATTCATGCCCTCCAATGAAGGATCTGAGGATGGTGGGGTGAGAAGTTCAGGTCAACATTAAAGTGATTTTTCTGAAAAGTACATTAAGATATCATTGGATGCTCTGGAGTATTTGTTATGATTTACCTTTATTAAGGTAGCAAAAAAAAATCAGAAACGAATAATGATGCTAATAATAATATAATAATAATAAAACATAGTATAATTTTACAATTTAAAACAAAATTTTCTTTTTAATAAGATCACAAAATGTTGAAGGCACAAAGCTGAAGATACCTCAGGTGGGGTTTCTGGCACTGCTGCCCTCTCAGATTTGGCTTCTTCTTGTTCTTACAGCAGGTATGTCTTATGTTCTCTGATCTACTTCTGTTTCCAAACACTTCACTTATCACATTTACCATCTTATCTGTCAATCATTTGGGTTCTCCTTTCCTCAGTAATTGTTCAAACACCACTTATTCACTTCCACATACACATATACACACACGCATATACCCCCAGGCTCTGTCTCTAATTGTTCCCTTATTTCTGGCTTTTAATAGAGGTTCCTATTTTTTGGCTACAACCTCCCATTAAGTGTCTCTCATTTGTTTTTTTTTTTCCACTGCTACTGTTTAAAACATAGGGGGCTGCTGGGGGATCTAGGATGTAATGGGTCACACAGATCCAGGAGCGCAAACTGAACTCTTCTCTCTTACTAAAGAGCTCAGGTTCTTAATCATGAGAACATGAAGAATGAAGAAGTTTTTCTTATTATACCTTTTTTTTTAGAAAAATGCTTTGTCCTCATCAAAGCTTCTGTCCATAGAACTCGTTTCCCTGCTTTTCCTGCTGTGCCAGTCTGAAACTTGTAGAAGGAAACTTCAAAGACTCATTTCCTTTTTCCTTTCATAACCTGGGGCCAAAAGCTGGGCATAACCGATCATTCTCCAACCTTCTCTTTTTGTCTCCACCATGTCCACTATATCTGCTGAATGAGTTGGTTATGCTCTCTTCCCATGAAAGGCACATCCAAATGAATCTTCTTATCCTAAATTCCAACAAAAAATGGAAAAAGGAGGTCAGAATTCCTTTGACCCAGGCAATTATAATTTTTTAAAAAATGATTTTTATGTTAGTGCTTGCTCTTCATTTGAATTGTGAACACTTATCTGTTACTTTTAGTCCTACTCTGAGAAACACAGTGTAAGGTGAGGCAGAAGGGCCAAAGGTGAGGCTAGTACATCACAGCAACTACTCACTTCCACAATGAATCATAGCTCATTCTCTGCCTCTTCTAGAAAGATTTGACTATGTGGGGCCATGTACGAATGACTGTAAGCCCTTTATCCCTTTATTGTCCTACATATTTTCACATTTTAAAAGAGAATCATGGGAAGATTGAAGGATGGTTCAATGAAGGCCCAAGAAATTTTAGGTATTGTAAAAATTTAGGCATTAGTATGATACTATCTTGAAGGTATATGGTGTTATAAATTTTTCAAAACCTGAAGAACCATATAACACATAACATGAGCCCTAACGTAGACTGAAAACTTATTTGTTTGTCACTTGAAGCAAGTATAGCATACTAATGCAAGATTTTAACTACATGAGAAACCATGGTAGAGTATGGGGGCCTATGGAACTGTACTTCCTGCTCATTTTTCTGTCAAATAGAAAAGTACTTTAATTTAAAGTTCAAATTCTGGCAAAAGGGGAGAAGAAAGCAGAAGAAAGAGTATATCTCTGGTCGAAGGTGAGAAGGTTGGGCTCTTCCAAGTTCTTAACTATATCTTTGCCTATTTCTAAAAGTCTTTGGATTGTTATACATACCCATAGATAGCAGCCATCTGGGCTATGAAGTGAATTGTATTCAAAACTTGTATGAAGGTAAAAAGATATGAGACACTCCTCTCTTGCATCCCCACCCGAAAAAATAAAAAAATTGCCAATGCTCCAGTTTCTATGAAATGCACAGATGTGCTGGAATTTAGCTGCCTCTCTAGGGTGCAGTAAAGTATTGTTCTGAAGTGTTTCAAGACTAGAGTGATCCTGGGCCTGGCACTGTGGTGGGACTCAAGGGAAGAGATAAAGCACAAATAAAAAGTAGCATTACTTGGGAAACTGTAGTTTAGCACATGTGATAGGCCATCTCTCTGTCTACTGAGATTTCTTCCTTACTGCTTTCACACAGGTCTTCATGACATCAGGGGCATATTATTCCCTTCCTTTCTTTACACTTTGATTCACTTTTCCACCTCAGCGTAAGAGGAGGAAGCTTAAGTGAAGCTTACCTATGCAGTTTTTGACAGAAATTTTACATGTCCTGTTTTCTAGCACTTTAAACTGTCAGTCCCAGTGCCAGCATTGCCTCCCCTTTCCCATTTCCAGAGCTTACATGTCCTGCAGAGCTCAGCTTAAATCCTCCACCTTAAACTGCATCAGGAACGCGATCTTTACTCCATCTTTCAGCTCCGCTGAGCACTTCAGCCTGGCAGCTCAGAACTTGGCCACGTGCAGCTGAATTTTAAATTGTACGTTCAATATACAATCTTGCCTACTTCAAACAAATTTACAACAATATCTACATATCTATCTAATTTAATGGATTGAAGTTTTCTTTTTATATCTGCTGCATCTCCACTCCTAAACATCCTTAATCCTGCCACCATGTGCAGGTTGAAAACAAAGCAAAAAGCATTGGGGATTTCAAAGAAAAGAGTCAATTTTTTTTTGCCTTATTTTCCTTCCTAATTGGGCTATAAAATTCAAGTTATTTACCAGTATATTCTTTGGGCTTAGCAGTTTGAGTCTAAAATCAACCAAATGTATATTTACTGAGGTAGCTTTCTTTCATTAGTCGATAAACACAGGCCCTATTGTGTTATGTTGAGATTTTAGGAGTGTGTCCCATTTAAATGAGAACCTTGAAAGAAGAATTCTCCTTGGGGTGGGGAAGAACAGAATAGAAAGGTGTGGGATAAAAGGCAAGGTCCAGTAGTGTTGGATCAGTTTGGAGCATCAATCTCTTTTGGGTCCTGAGACAGAACAGATGGCCCTCAGGGGGAGACACGAGTATTTGTGCTTCAGCAATTGCAAACTTCTTAATCTCCCTAAAACTCAGTTTTCCCATCTGTAAATGGGGTTCGTTTCTGTGTCACACACGCCTGTGAAGGCCCTGGGAGGTAATACCCAATCTGTGGTATGCAAGTGTGGATTTGTTGCAATAAACTAAAGGCATCGAGACTGTGTTTTCTGTTTCCGGGTTGGAAGTGCTGTGGGGTGAGCAATGTAAATTTCAGCAAAATAAAAAGTGGTTGCCAGTTACAAAGTTTCTCTACTTCAATTCCTTGAGATTAATCCTACTGAAGACACAGATAATTCAAAATGACTGAAACAAACATCTGTGCTTATTCAGCTGAGTCTCTTTGTTTCCTGGATGATGAAATTTTGTGACATGTTTTAGTGTAGGAAACTCTCATACGTGTGACTTGACTTTTGGCATATAAAGCCACTATCTGCAGAACATGGACAAGTTTCTTGATTTCTATGAGCTTTTGGCTGAAGCATGTGAAGATTTTCAAATTATTAGGCCTGACCTCGGGTATTTTTTTTCTTTATTGATTTCTTTAGCCACAGTTTTTATTCTTGTTACAGGATCCTTGAAGACCATCCGGCAAAGACCTGACAATTTACTTCTTTGTCCCCTAGTATTGAGTTACAAGTTTGCCTAACATGAACAGTAAATATAGTAGAACCTCTGTAAGTTGACCACCCAAGAGAGTGGAGTGTAACAAGCTAGTCAACATACGAGGTGGTCAACAAAAGGAATTAGATCCACTATACTGATAGGTACATGTGATGAATGTCCAGTTTAAGAAAATTAGGTTAACTTAAGGTCAATGTAGGGAGGTGGTCAACCACGAAGGTTCTCCTGTGGCACCAACATGTCTAGATCACAAGCATTCATGTTGAACTTTGTCTTAATAAAGTTTTTGTGTATTTTTCTCAGCTATGTGCTACACTGGCATTCCCTGCAATGAAGTAGAAATCTGACCTCCTCAAGGGGTAGACTTTTCTCTATGAACTTTTTTCAATGGCCTTCAATCTCAAGGACTTATTATCTCTTGTAAAATTCTACAACAATTACAGACTACATCCAAGGCTTTTTTTTTTTTTTTTTTGTCACAGAACTGACTAATAGTCAATTAGCTGGCATTTTTTTAGAGTTTATTACATTTGAGATAAAAGACCCAAAAAGAGGCATAAGACTATGCCCTATTCATGGAGGCTAGCTCTATTCTGCATAGAAACAATGGACACTTGTGAGGTTCTATAAACTGAAGTCCAGCAATGACACACAGAAGTCAGCAGAAAAGTAATGCTCTGAATTTGGAAGCTCAGGGGAAGATGTTTGAAGCTAAGCACAGTTATGATTTAATAAAAACAAAACAAAGCAAAACAAAAGAAAGATCGCACAAACTCTGCATTCAAAAAGTGCACTGAGGTTGAAGATTTATGCGCATAAATGAGATATTTTCTTTGTTAAATGGATTGTCAGGTCACATGTTTTGGAAGTGTTGTTATCTATTGCTATATAAGAAATTATAACAAGTAAAACAAAAACAGAAAAAGAGAATGTTCTGAGTAAAATCAAGGTTTCATTCAGAAGAATGGAGGGCTGGAGAATGTCATTGGGTATGAAACCAAAGGGACAGAGGATAAGGTTAGGCCCATGAGATAGCAAGGTCAGTAAGAACATTGTTCCAGCTGGAATAGAAAGTTGGTCTGGAGTGATGAGGAGAGATGAAGCAGTGAAACATTTTAGGATAGTTGATGAGCAGCTGTCCTGCCAAGATGAGAAACCTGGACTTGTGAGCACTGAATGTATCAACAGAAGATGAGGTTTCAGAGCCTGAACACAGAGCTAGTGATTCCCAAATTTGACTCTTGGCATATAAACCACCACCTGCAGGACTTGGGCAAGTCCTTGATTTTTCTGAGCCTTCAGTTCTTCCAATGTAAAACTGAATTAACAAAGTCTCATAGGTTTCTTGTGGAAAGAGACTATGCCTTAAAATACAGTAGGTAATACTTTTTTTTTTTTGCTACTTTTTGGTATTATTTATATGTTTGTTTATTTTCAGATAGTAGTTGTATTGATGTGTTTTTGTTTTTCATCTTAGCATCTTAGTAATTATCCAAGCTACAATGCTCTATAAATAGTACTATTTATATTTTTAGACTATTCTCATCACCCTACTAGATTTTGAAGTCAACAAATTTTTCTTGTTTATGGTATTATGAGCTTTGAATTTCAGTTTAGTTGCAACCCTCTGGCATGGTTTAACCATGAAGCATTTTGGGGAATTAAAAACTGTAGGATAAAAATTTATAATGAAAATGCAAGTAATTTTGTTTTTATACTTAAGGAGAAAAGCTGACTCAATGGGTAGATAAAATTGATAACTTTAAAAGAGTTTCCTCTTCAATAGAAATAGTCTCCTCATTGACCTCCTATGGTGACTGAAATTCCACCATATGCTCTCCTCCTTAAGGAGCCACGGATCCAGCAGGAGCATAATGATACAATGATGGTTTTCACAGCATTATATTCCCTGGTAAGGGCAGCACAGTAACCAGTGAACACACAAAAAGGATGCATATCCTCTCATCTCATATTGATCACACAGCCTATTACCCTCTTCTCACATCATGGATATCCTCCAAAAGTGTCCAGTGACAAAATAGAAATAATAGCAAATACTTACAGTAACTGCTATACACCAGGCATGCAAAATTCTCATGGCAGTTGTTAGAAGTGAATGGTATCATGACGCTCACTTTACAGTTGGGGAATCTAAAAGCAAAATGAGATGTCTAAATTCCAAGTAGTCAGTTATAGGGCTGAGATTTAAACTCAGAACTTTTGCCTCCTTGTATGGTCCTTAACTAAGGTACTATTCTCTTGGTCTATGCAGTGGTTATAAATTTCTTTTTCCAAGACCAACAGTGGAAAATTTGGAGGAGATGTGAAAGAAATGCAACTAGAACTGATAACATAGAGAATGGTTTTGAAACTACAATGAAAAGCTTTGTTCTTCTATAGGTATGTTTCTCTGAGGGATAGGAGATGCCCATGAAGAGGCACCTTCACCTTTGAAAGTTTATATAAGGCTGGCAAGGCTATAGCCTAGCTCAATGGAAATGAAATAAATTGAGTTCTTATGCCTATATTTGTTCCCAACTTTAAAACTGGATAGCAAAGGGCATTTTCTTGAATCTGTTATGCTACATAACCAAAATATCTATAGCATTCTATGACCAAGAGCTTAGTCAGCAAGGAAAAGTGTGGAATTCATGTTGTGTTGCATCTCCTAGAATCCCAACTTTATCAACAGATACCTCAACAGAGACACTACTAGAAAAGAGGAAAGTTAAATGTCCCACATCACTCACAATTACCCTATAGAGAGGCTGATCCTGAAAAAATAGAACAAAAAATAGGAGAGTTTCAATAGAGTAAAAATGATACATAAGGGGACATGAGAGCTCACAATATTTATCACACAGGGCATTTAAAGCAGAAAGTGTTCTACAAGGTGGAATAGTTCCCACATATGGAGGACTTGGCCCATTTTGGGTGCATGTTATCTGAAAGATTAGCAACCCAAATACTATAGGTCTATATATAATAACATACCATATTTTCCAAATATGATCAAAAGATTATGTTCTATTTCATACTTACTTACACAGTATGACCTTGTTTCCTCTCCATCTATTTCTTCACCTCTTCAAATCTGAGGTGGAGCTATTGAATATATGGTCCTAATAAAATAGAAGCAACACTGGGAATACTACAGCCATGAGGAGAAGTCTTAGGTACATGTAGTAACCACAGACAGGTGCTCCTATCGACAACCTCAGATTCCAACAGCAGTCAATATCTACTTCCAGACAGGTGAGTGAGAAATTTGAACATCTTGACCAGTCCATCCTTCAGATGACTTCAGCCTCAGCTATTGTCTGACTTCAACTAGATAAGAAACCCTGAGTGAGGACTATCCGATTGAGCTCAGTCAGCCCTCGGAACTATTAAGGTACTATTAAATTACTACTTTCAGCTACTAAGTTTTGGGGTAGCTTGTTACATAGAAATAGATAATAGAGAACAATAGTGCAACTAAAGGGGATATAGCATAATGCTACCCTTCCCAACATCTAAGCAAAGGAAGGAATTCTAGGATATTGATATCCTGGTTCACAGGATTTATGGAGATTTTACTAGACTTGGCTTCCCCTTGATGGGGCCCTAAGCCTTCAATTTAGTGAGGACCATTATGTCCACTTTCTTGAGACCTTTGACCTTGTTCTTTTGAACCACTGCACTGCATATTAAGGCTGGATATCTTCACTGGACATGGCTCCAGTGAGCACGTCCTTCTCTGAATCCACCCATCTGACCATGAAGATTTACCAGGAGATGGGGAATAACAGATAAGAGAGCATTTGAATTTCCACTTCTATCTTTCTTTCTTTAAATATTGGTGACCTATATTTATGACGAAGATAAAAAAATCAGTACAAAATTGACTAAAAGAATATCCCTTGCATGCATGAATTATCAAGTGAGATTTTCTATTTTCAACTTCATCTCCTAAATTCATTTCCAGTGTTCTGCAGCTGTGCTATAAAAATTCAAAGTAGAATTCTCTGAAAGACACTGCCCAGTTGCTCCTGCACTTGGGTCTGTGGTTATTATGTGTAAATTTGTGCTTCATCTACTCCCTTTCCATTCTCCTCTGGCTCTAATGTGGCTCCTTGCAGCTGAGTATTCATTTCTCATCTCCCAGCTTCCTTCTGATAATTTCACTAGTTTAGTTCAGTTTATATGTATTTGATCTTTTCCTTCTTTAATTAAATGTCAACAGCAATTCAGTTAGTAGCACCAACACATTAGTAAGCTAAGGCCAAAAGCACATGTTATCTTTTTTCACCTTCCAAACTTCTATTTCTAGATATCTTGGTGAAGAACATACCATAATTCTAATGTTACCCTTTTTTTGTTGTTAAAAGAAAGATAAGCATGTGGCCTTGAGCAGCAATAATTAATCTTTTCTGGAACATGTATTTAACAGAATTCATAGCATCCCTAGAGACCAGATACCAAGATAAAAACATAAATAATAACTTTCTGAAACCTAAGGGCCTTTAAAAATTATCTACTTGAATAGATATGGTATTCCATTTTGAAAAATCTACTTTGGGGTGCCCAGTGGTTAGAAAACCCTGAATACAGCATTATGGAGGCATGGAGCTTCCAAGCAGAGGTTGGCCAGTCACGATCAATGACTTAGAGGAGTATGGTAGACCAAGCCTCGATTGCAGACAGGAAAACAGATGGGTTTGGGCTACACACTTTTCTAGCAGACATAGCAGGCTGGAGGAGAGATGATGGGATTTAACAGCAGGATAATGAGATAGTGCCTGCTGCCTCTTTGCTTGGTGAAGGTATGAACCTATGCTTACGTCCTTGCAGAGAGATTGTACTTTTTCTTAAAATCTGATTCTTACAGAAAGAAGCAAGTTTTCTCACACACAGCATCATTTAATATCTGTGTCTAAAAAGGAGACCACCTACTCCATGTAGCTAAGGGGTGCCTAGGGTGTTTCTGTCTTGGTATAACTTGCCAGATTTCGTTTATTGAATGTCTTCATGGGAACTTATTTTCTTCATTAATAAGTTGCTACAGAAACCAAAATAGAATCCAGAAAACAAGAGATAATTTTACAAAATCAATCTGCATCATTAGCACCAATGCAAAATCTAGAAACAAGATTGCACAAATGCCAACAAACTGCTTTCCCCCTGCTTAGTATAGTCATTATTCCGTTAATTATACATATGGGTGTGCATGTGTGTGTTGATGTGCATGTGTATATTTAGACCACCATCGTGAAACATAAATTTACTTATTTTTTATTCATATGTTCAGTTAATGTTTATAGAGTACCTACTATGTTCTATACTTTATTTTATGTCCTTCAAAACTGAACAACACAAATATCATCTGTGCTCATAACCTGATTAGAGAGACTAAAACATAAAAATAATAATAACAGCTTAGGCCATGTGATATTGGAGTGCACAGGAGGGGGCATCTAATACTCCTGGCAGGGTTAGAAAACTATCTCAGAGCTTCTGCTAAAGAAAATTTCAAGGAATTTCCCAGGTTGAGAACTATATTACAAAAAATTGGTGGACAAGAAGATGGTAAAGTAGAGTACACAGTGCATGAGGGGTTTAGAGTGCCAATGGTGAACCCCTGATGGAGGGTGCAGGCTCCACATGGACAGGAAACTTGGTTATGCCACTTTATTGCTGAGAATGTGAATAAACCTCTGACCTCTCACTGCCTCACTTCCCTCATATGTCAATGCCATCTGGCAATAATAACAGTATCTTCCTCAAAAGCTTGTCTAGCAGATTAATGAAGATGGTTCACATCAACTGCTTAGAAAAGTGCATGAATCCGTACACACTATGCTATTTTTATGACTGAATTTGGATCTGCTTGGAGAAGAGATAGGGAATGAAATTAATGGCAGGATTAGAGTATAAACTTTGTAGACCATGACATGAAGTTTAAATTTTATCTGTATCTAAAAGCAGGCCATGAATATTTCTAGCAGGATGCTCACTTGATAAGCATCCATTTATAAAATGATGCCTTGATGGTTATATATAAGTAGAAAGATCCATTAGAGATTTCTATACACATGAGATAAGTACTTGAACTAGAGACAAGGGAAGTAAAGTAGGAGTATGAATGGACAGAAAGGATTATAAAGATACAATCTAGAGCATTTGGGGATAAGAGTGTGGATAACAAATTGCCTAAAACTAATTGGCATGCTTTTGCTTGCATAATTAGGTAGATGGTAAAGATGTTCATTGAAATAGGAAATTCAGTAAAAGAGTAAGTTGAAAATAATGAGAAGGTTTGTAGATATGATGTCTTGAGGTTCTCATGGGCCTTTAAAGCAGACAGCTTTAAAACAGACCTCAAGGGTTATCCTTCTTCAATGTACATGAAATCTTTCTTCTAGATGTATCTGTAAATAGAAAATTAGTAATCCTAAATTCAAGTATATTTAAGACATAAACAGTATAAGATAATAATAATAAAATTAAAATTCGCTGATTGCTAGGACAGTAACTAATCTGTTTGCGTGATTAACCACACATATTATACAAAATAACTCCTGAGATAGGTGCTCTGTGTTTCCTATTCCACATATAGGGGAAGTGCCTTTAAAACTTTAAGTAACTTGCCAAAGCCCACTGCCTTACTCAGTTTTCCATAGCTAACACCAGAATACTATAATTGGATAAGTTAGAAAGAATATAAATTTATTTCTTAGATTAATGGAAGATGAAAAGTCCAGGGTCAAGGGTCTGCTTCTGGTGAGTGTCTTCTTGCTGGTGGCGACTCTGAAGGCTCCTGAGGCTATGCAGGGCATCAGATGGTGAGGCGTCTGCCTGTGCGAACATGCTCCCCTCAGTTTCCTGTTCCTAACTTATAAAGGCACCAAAGCCCTTCCCATGATAACCTATTAATCCATCAGTCCATTAATCCAAGAATAAATTAATCCATTCACAACAGCAGAATCCTCCTGATTCAATCACTCTTAAAGGCTTCACCTGTCGATGTTGCTACTTTGGGGACTGAATTTCCAAGTGAATTTTAGAGTGGACATTGACATACCTATCACATTTCTAACTAATACAAAACAGGAATGCATCAATTCCTATTAGATTCTTGTGAATGACAGGTTCTTCAATATACTTGTGAGTTAAATAAAAAGAATATTTGCTTTTCATCTCAAATAAGGACCCAATTCCCTTCTAATTTATTTCTCTGCAGTATTTAGCATGTAGTTTCCCTTTCAAAATCCATCATATCTGTATTCTAACCATCAGAATATATAGAAGGATAAACCAAAGTATTCCATTTATTTTAAGGTTGAAGATTATTCCCCAGAATTTTCTTTCTTTTTTTTTTTTTAATTTTTAATTATTTTTTATTGAGTCATAACTGTGTACAATAATTCAGGCTTGGAGTACAGTGTGCGGGCTTCACATACAATTGGGGATATTTTTATCAACCTGATTAATGTAACATTCATGATATTTTCTCATTTACTATGTGAAAACAATTTTGATCCGTATTTAGAAGATTTCTCCTGACCCTTCACATATGCACCACAAGAGGGAAGGGGAGGGAGAGGATGGGGGGAGAGATGATAAAGGGTGAGATCACACTTGTGGTGAGAAAAATTTTAGATGTAATCTAACTCAGTTCTTCAACCATACTAAAATTCTTTATAAATACTTCTCATAAATGATTTTTGAGGCTTCGGTGGAGGAGAAGCAAAACCTTATTCCAACTTCATGTAGCTTAAATTGTTTCTGATTGCATCCAATTTTACTTCCAGGCAATCTGACATTTTGGTTCTGCAGACTTGTTTCCCAGAGTACCCAGAATAATATAAAATTCCGTTTCTTATATGGTAAATTATAATATAACCCCAAACTCCTTTGTTTTTCTTCCCATGTAATGGTTCCTCGTGTGCCCTGATCCCTAGAATGTTTTCCGTCTTATTGTCTCCCCACCAGACTGATTCTACACTCCTTTTAGGGGGAACTATAAATGAACACAATAATGTGAACATTCAAAATAAAGCCTGGTTATTACTTTCTTGGTTCTAGGGACATAAATTCTATTTAATGCAGCCCTAGTGCTGACTTAATTGTCAATTCTATTGTGTGATCATCTATTACAGTGCTGTATTTTTCGAGCCACATCAAAGATTGTAAACATTTATGATAAATTTTTATTCTATGATTATTGTACATGATGCAAAAAGCTTTATGTATATGATATTATAGGAGAATGTAATTCTAATTCCAATCCATAAAGTACATGTAATCATAGTAACTTACTCCATAAAACAAAGGGACTATCATAAAGAACGATTCTATAAACTATTTCTATTTTAATATTTTAAAAGACATTCACAGTAAAAATAAATTCAGTGTTAAGAAAAACTAACACTAACATCATATGAAAAACTAACATCATATGGAATATTTTATTTGAATTCAGTCTATATTGTTTGAAAAGAAAAGCAACTTCAACAAATAATTTATATTTTCAATTTTACATAATAACCTGCAATGTAAAGTTGATCTTCTTAATGATAACACTAAGTTGCATGACATTTTCAAATGAAACTAAGAGAGTGAGACTCAGAAGTTTCCATATTCACCTGGTAGAAAAATACTGATCAAACAAAAGAGGAAACATCCAAACTTATTTGGAGTAAGGTTATTAAGTCACATTTAGAGGAGATTTTTAAACAAAATAATTCATTGGCACATCAGAATGACAAGGAAAGTAGTATTACAGCTCATTTCACCCTACCCGTTCTCAATCTCTTTTGAACTAAGGGCTTAATACTTACTTTGTATCAGCACGTAATCACTTGTATTAGAATAAAGTCAGAGACGGAAGGCAACCTTTCAAATGGTTAATTAATAAGCCAGCAATACATACATAGTAATCATAAGAATAATAATTAGGAATAAAGAGTATTAAACAGAAAAGATAGTAAACTCTTAGACATGAAAAAGAGATTCTATTTCTGGTTTTATTCTTAGTCCTTAGGTCAGTAATTCCAGAATTATCCAAAAATGCCTTTCTCAGTGGGGGCCAGTTTAAACTATCCTGTTCTAGAATAATCAGTTATCGCCAAAATAAATAAATAAATAAATAAAAGGCCTGAGACAAGCCAAGTGTGGCCATATTCAGGGATGTGTTGTAAAAACCAATATTTTTATTTATTTATTTATTTATTTATTTTTGAGACAGAGCCTCAAGCTGTCACCCTGGATAGAGCGCTGTGGCATCCCAGCTCACAGCAACCTCCAATTCCTGGGCTCAAGTGAGTCTCCTGCCTCTGCCTCCCAAGTAGCTGGGACTATGGGTGTCCGCCATAATGCCCGGCCATTTTTTGGTTGCCACCATCATTGTTGTTTGGCAGACCTGGGCTGGATTCAAACCCGCCAGCTCAGGTGTACGTGGTTGGCGCCTCAGCCCTTTGAACCACAGGTGCTGACCCAAAAAACCAATATTTTTAAACAAAAATAAAAAATTCCACTTAGGTTAACAATTTGAGGATCACATTTCATTTTCTGCCTGCTATCATCAATACGTCACAGGAAGTTAACACACAACAATTCTTTGTTAAACAAGTATTACAATGGAGACTCAACCACCAAAGAACAATAATTGAAAATGTGAGTTCTATAGCTTCATCTTTTCTGGTTGATCTGCCCAACTTTATTATTCCCATCTGACAAGAGCATGCTATGCTCTACACAAACTTATGCTGAGCACCATGCTGCCAATTCATTCCATTGTGGATACAAGCTTATTGTATTCACTTGTTAATTATACCATACTTAAAAAAAAAAAAAATCCCTGAGTCATAAAGACATGATATAACTGGTGTTTTAGGCATTCTTTAGGCACCCAATTTGTGCCTTTCTAGAAAAAGAATAATCCATTTGACATAGGACCCCATCATCCAGCAAGCTTCAGAACAAAATAACGTAGTTCAATTTAAACAACCAAAAATAATTTTGAAAATCATAACTTTTTCAATTGCATCTCTCTTATCAACCAGATTTTCTCACTAAGATTACTTACCAAAATAAATGTATAATGTCCACACTGCATGGTTTTCTTCTTGGCAAGTAGAAAACATAATTGTGGAATTCAAAGCTGATATATAGTTCCTTGTTCATGTGGGCAATTTGAGTATGTTAAAAGATGCAGAGGGGGTCCACAGAATTAGATGCAGCAGAGTGGTTTTCCTTTCTCATTCATAGAAGAGGCCTTCCCTTGAGGGCTAAAATACAATATTCTTTGATAACTTTTTACTGAACAACTAGGGAGGGGGTGAGCCTGAAAGCAGGTCTGTTTAGGGTTACTAGTGAGATCAACATAGGATTTTGATTTTTGATTCAGGGGAAAATTCCTTTAAAATTTTACTTTAGACTTTAAATAGATTGATCAAGTGACCTGATAGTCTCCTTAATGAAAACAAAAACAAACGTGATGTGCCTTGTGCTACTTATTACTAAGGTAAACTTTGATTTGAAAATCTAATCTATATGTTGAAATGTTTTAATCCTTACTAAATTTAGTTGTGATCAATCTATTGATTTGTTTTACATGTAAAGAAAAAAGGCACTCACTATGGTTTTGTGTCTGTGGGTTTATCTTAGGCTTTAAATATTTCAAGTTTATGTCAGTTGGTAAAACTCATGTATATTATATATCTTTTCTCATTTCTTCCTTACAAGTCTTTCTGTTTGTTTTCATTTAGGTGTTAGTCATATACATCTAGAGATTAAAAAGCAATGCCTCATTCCCGAAAGTCTTTGATATTTAACAAAAGAGTTTAATCTATTTATACTTATTGAGCTCATCAACTTGTTCAGATGACATTTTCAGAGGTCTGGAGCATACACTCATTAGATATTTGCTGAATAACTAAATATATTTGGCATATAATTTTTTTCTGATTTTTTCCCCTCCTTTCTAGTTTTCCATTGAAATACTCTCCCCTTTATTTTGGAAGTTATGCATTCTATTTCTATCCTTTCAGTAATTTATTCACAAAATTTTAAATAATTATTTTGATGATCCAATTTTGTAGGTGTTGAACTGTTTAAGACATTATTTATATCATGTCTAACTATTCCTCAGCTTAATTTATTAATATCTCAATAATACCTAATTAAGACAACAGCATACCTGGATCAGACACAAATACAATGATACTCATTCTCAGGATGAAGTCAAATTAGTATATAGGAATAAAATCTGAAAACAAGAAAACCAATATAAAGGCATTTATAGGAATAGACTGTATTTAAAAGGGAGTATTCAATAGAAAGAGAAATGTTTCCCTTTATACTTTTTTTTAAAGATTATTAAAATTACTAAGCCGGGATGAGGTACTTGATAAATATTCATATCATTATGACTTGGCTTTGATTGTCATTCTCATGAGGCTGCACACAAGTATTGAGCGGTGACACGACTCAGTTTTTCATTGATGACACTGTATGTTCCTTCTGGTGTCAGCGATGTGTAATCAATCGCTGCGGGTTTATTTGTACTGTCTACAGCACAAAAGCAAATTGAGATTAGCATAAATAATTGTAACATCAAAGCTCTGGGTGAGCATGAAGCCATACGTAGGTAATAAAAGTGAGATGCATAGGTGGCAAAGAGTCATCACGTCCACGGTAGTTATTGTTGGACAAAACCCATGAAAGTCAAATGAAGTAAGAGCAAGTGTCCAGCACACTAATAGAACTCTTACAGTTTAGCACTGTTAGAGAGATAATTCATTATACAAATAAACTCACTAAGAAAAGACTCATAAAAAGGATTTTTATAGAAGTGGTATTCTTCTTTGGGGGTGGTAGGGTGATGAGATGGAAATATATAAAGAGTATTACTTCTGGCATTATGGTAGGCAGAACAATTCCCTATCCCCCTCCAAAGATGTCCATGTCCTAATCCCCATCTTCAGTGAACATGATGCCTTTCAAGGCAAAATAGAATTTATAGACCTGAATAAACTAAGGAAGTTAAGATGGGAGTTTACTCTAGATTATCTGGGTGAGACCAATATAATTATGAGTGAAAGAGGGAGGCGGGAGGGTCAGAGGCAGAGGAGATGCCACGGGATGTGGAGATGGGAGTGAGGCAGTTGACGGCCTTCTAGACGGAAAGGGAGCCACAGGAAGGCAAAGAGCAACCCCTAGAACAGGGTTTGTTAACCTTTTTGAAGGATTTTTAAATCCTTTTTCATAGCAAATTTGAACCTATAGTTAAACTTCTGTGGCATAGGTAAATTATGTTAATCAAACAAAAGAGTAAAAACAAAGCATATCCTTACTGTGCTTTCAACTTTTTTCAAAAATAATTTAATTAATGACCTTTAAAATTTTTCATGGCACACTGGTTGAAAATCACTGCTATATAGAAGCTGGAAAAGGCCAGGAACCAGGCAGAAACTGCGGTAGGAATGCAACTCTGGTTACACCTTGATCTTAACCCAGTGAGACCGATTTCAGGCTGCTGACTGCCAGGACTGTATGATAGTAATTTTGTGTCATTTGTGGTAATTTGTTACAACAGCAATAGAAACTAATACAGACTTCTAATGGTAAGAATTTCTGACTGAAAAGGAAAAATAGTTTCAGATTGGAAGAACTGGCAAATGAGACCCAGAGGATTAAATAACCTATCCAGGGTTTCCCATTAGTTACTGATAGAATCAGAATTTATATGTGGATGTTACTTTATCATTATTCTTATCATCACTAAAACTTGGAACTACCTTAGTGTAGAAGGAGTAATATTTGGTCCAGAGGCAAGTAGAAAATTACTCATTCCATGGCCAAAACAATACAAAAAATTAAGCTAAAATATGTTGGGTTCTACATAAAAATTAAATATTTAAAAGCCCTTAAAGGAATCTCAGATTTGTCCATAGTCCTTAAAATAATCCAAGTTCCCCAAATTTTAAACTATCATTTTACACTGGTGGAGTTCTTAGATGCTCAAAATCAGATTGAAAGGCGTTACACACAATGGCATTTCCAAGATGAAGATACTTTTACATAAAATGCAACTTCAAATGATTGAATCAAAATCATGTCCCTAATAAGAAGAGTGGTATACCAGTACCATACTGTTTTGATCACTATCGATTTATAGTACAGTCTCAGGTCTGGTAGTGTGATTCCTCCTGCTCTGTTTTTATTTCTGAGTAATGTCCTGGCTATTCGAGGTTTTTTCTGATTCCATATAAAACGAAGTATTATTTTTTCGAGGTCAAGGTAGAATATAAATGTCTTCATATAGTGATTAAAAGGCCATGTAGGCAATGTTAAATAGTTCAATGAAAATATTTCAGATTGCATATAAAGTCAGCACATTGTGCCCCATGATTGCACCAATGTACACAATTATGATTTAATAAAAATTTAAAAAAAGAGAGTGGTATAAATAAATAATAATGGAGAAAAATTGTTTGTGGAGCTGAAACATATGCATTTTAATCAATGATGGTATGAAACTGAAAAGAAGATTTCCAAGAGAATAACAAAACATATTTTTGTAAAACATTTCCTACTTTATTTTAACCAAATTAAAACTGGCGTAAAAACTTGAAGTAAGCTTGCCAATGATGAGTCAGGGTGTAATTTCTGCCAATGATGATTCAGGGTCCAAATAAAGGTGACTGGGCAAAAGAGGACAAGTTAATTACTTTGAACAACTTTTTAAAGTTCAGTGGGCAATTGATTGAACCCATATTATTGCATTATTTTTAGCCTCTATTGGGTCCTTAACTATTCAAAAGTTCTTGAGTTCTTCTTTTATATTTTATTTTATGACATTACTTGCAAAAGTTTACCAAATTTCCTCTACTCTCCTTGAATATCCAAACCCAGGGCTACAGCCAATATCGTCTGCCTATGACTTTTTCTTCTGTCAAAGATTGTAGCCAACTGACAATGGTCACTTACTTCAAAATTTCCAATTGTGTTTCTCCCCTCCCCCTTTTTTTTATTATTAAATCATAGCTGTGTACATTAGTGCAATCAAGGGGTAAAATGTGCTGGTTTCATATACAATCTGAAATATTTTCATCAAACTGTTTAACATAGTCTTCATGGCATTTTCTTAGTTATTGTATAAGACATTTGTATTCTGCATTTAGTAAGTTTCGCCTGTACCCTTCTAAGATGCACCGTAGGTGTGGTCCCACCAATTACCCTCCCTCCAATTGTGTTTTTAATTGTTCACTTTCTTGACGACAGCCTCTGGGAGAGTTTTTCTCACTGGTTATGAAGACTTACTCTTCTGTTTTTACAACTAATTGCTTTGACTTCATGTCCTACACCACATTGTATCCTCTTAAACCTCTTCTACTTTCAGCCTACAAAAGCCCCCAAAGTAAAAGGAATAATAATAATAATAACAGTGATGATGGTGAATTAGCCTTTTAAGTTACTAGATCTCTTTCTGACCTCAACTTTCATAGTATACATACTACAATAACTCATTTCAATCCAATTTCAGCTTCTGGACTCTACTGGGATTACTCTGCCAAACATCACCACTGACCTAATTTCCACATTTACTTCTGTCTCCACAGTCTTTTTTATCTTCCCTTTCTGTGCACTGTTTATTTCTTTTGATATGACGCATTCTTTCTTCCAAATGTCCTGTAGGTTTTCATACCCTAAATTCTATGAACCTCTCCCACCATTGAAATCCACTGCCCTAACTTCAGCATTATACAGTGTATCCATGTAACCCAAACATTTATATTCACTTAATATTTTGAAATTTAAAAAATCATTATATTTACAAACAATGATACTTTTTTCAATTCTTCATCAAATTTTAATGTCACTTCTTTTATTTCTTTAATTACCTTGGCCATTAATTCCAGAAAAATTTTAAATGATGATACTATATGTGATGTGTCTGCATTTCAGTATTAAGCTTTATTATTGAAAAATATCTATGCAAAAAAGTATCAGTCTATTCCTTATAAAAAATTATTATCAGGGATAAATGCTAAATTTTATAATCATATTTTTGCCATCTATAGAGATGATTATGTTTCTCTTTATCAATATGAATTATGTTGCATTACAATTAAACAGTTTTGTAAGATCAGTACAATTTCATTCTATATTTGAAAACTGAATCATTGAGAGGTTCAGAGTTATGTCAATATCATACAATGAAGAAATCACAGAAAAAAAATAAGCTCGTCTGAATCTGATATTTATGTAATTTATACTTTGGTGGGAGTTTTCAATAGAAGAAAAATAAAGGAAAGAAGGAAGAAGAAAGAGAAATTTTAAACCAAATTCTTCATTCAAGTAAAATCTCATAAAACAATTCTTCCTAAAAATGAACAGCAGCCTAACTACTCTGCTCAACTAAGGATAGGAACCATGACATATGATTTCTTAGCCACCTTGAACATTAAAACAGTCTTTAATGCCCCTAAACCAGTGCTATGAGAAATAGAATTTGAAAGGCAAATCGTGCCATTACCACCATTATGTAGGCTAAACTAAATTATGTCTTTCACAAATTCTTTATTATGAAAGTTATCCATGCATGTGTGATATCATTCAAATGAACAGCATTAAGTGAGTTACAAAAGCATGCTTCACTCTTCCCACTTTAACTCTCTAGATTTAAATATTTTAAACTTCGTTAGTTCTTTAACACTAAGAATCTCAATAAAATGCTTATTTTTTTCTCTATTTACTTTATACATTTTTATAGACTTTGCCTTGAAAGATAAGGAACTTTTATTTTATCTTACTTTTTTCCCTTAGCAATATTTGTCATGCTAATGTTAAGACTCTATTATCTGTTTTTGTAACATTACATTATTGACATAATCTGTATAATTAGTAAATACATTTTTAATAAGAAAATTGCATATCTTGTAAAGCTATAAGTAATATCTCTTAATTGTTCAGTGTACTCCATGAGAAAATCCACCCCTCTCTACCACTGGAGGTAGCCACTTTAAACACCTACTTACCCTCTATTAACCTCACTCACTATATTGCCCATGCTGGTCACTTTCTTATTTCCCCAAAGTACAATGCCTGAACCAGCCTTAGTATTTACCCTAGAGTCTCTCTGTCTCTTATTATATACTCTTATATGTTTTTTGCCCCATGTCTTGGGAAATATTCTTAGCTATATATGGCACCCCATCTACCAAATGTCATATTTCTGCATTGAATTGTGTGTTTAATTCTGAATGTGTTGAATTCTTCTCCAAGTGATTGTATTTCATAGGGTGTGTTGAACCCTTAAGATGCTCTAGTACTACCTTAGACCCAAGGTTACAAAGACATAAGGCCTAGATCTGACCCTGAGAAGTGACATGGATCTGGTATCAATACCCAGTGGCAGGTGGAAAGAACTCAGAAGAATGCTGAGAATATGAAGTTGTCAGACACTTACACAACTCTTTCTCTGGATTAGCTCATTCTTCAAAACTTCCTTAAGAATTAGGTATTATTGTCCTCAATTTAATGAAAACAAGTGTTGGTGGGCTTGTTGAGGTGTAATGAGCAGAGCTGGAATTTCGAGGCAAACATTTCACTTTCAGAGACTAGAAACCAAACCCCTGTAGTGGGACAATGTCAGGGCTGAGTCTGAGGCTTCACACCAGAAGTGATACTAGAAAGCACACAGAGTATCATGAAATGGAGTCGAAAGGGAGTTGCTGACCATCTGGCACAATCTGCTCATTGAATTAATATTATAAAATCACGGCTTTATTTTACTTTATTTTGCCAAAAGAAGACCTATTTTTTTTTTAAACAAATGAACCATTACTATAAAACTCAAAGGCAAAAGAAAGAATGCAGGCTGAATTCCATCAACTTTGAGCTATCAAAGTCAACCCTGAATAAATGTTCTTCTGAATTCCTGTCTTGTGAATATTCAGTTAGAATCATAAAGCAGCAATATAAGAATCCAGTATCTCCCATGAGCCTGTCTGGATTGGAATCCAGACTCCATCTTTTAATAGCTGTGTCATTTGGAGCATGTAATTTAACATTTCCATGCTTCTGCTTTCTCATCTATAAAATGAGAATAGAGATAGAGGGCTGCCTTATAAAGTTGCTGTGAGGATTGAACCGTTGTGACCCTGTAAAGGAAGCACTCGGTAAATGTAAGTTAGCATCAAATCACAGAGTCATAGAGCGCTACTCAACAAACTCACACGACCCAATTCCATACACGTCTCTTCCCTACATTCAGTTTTAATATTCTGAAGTGCCCAGCTATAAACATAAAAAAGAATTGGATTAAAAATTGACCAATTTTCTCTGTGTCCTATCACTCCTGTTTCCTTCGTGTGTCATTCTGAAAATTAACCTCTGTCTCCTTTGGATTCTCAATTGCTCTCCTCTCCATTGGTTTCTCCTAGTTGAATCCAGATGTATGTATTTTTTCTAAATTGACAACAATGACAAAGATTTCTCTAGTCTCTGCCTTCTCGAGACTCAAGCTCATTCTCCATTTATTTCTTTTCCGTTTGCCAAAATTCTTGGTAAAGAATCATCTTCTGTTATTTCTCTACGTGGGCCATTTTGCTCCTGCCTCTTTACCTCTCCCATACCATCCTTACAAAAATCATTAATGATTATTTTGTTGTTGTTTGCTTTTGCTTTTGTTTAGCAGGTCCGGGCTGGGTTCGAACCTGCCAGTCCCAGTGTACAGGCCTGGTGCTCTAACCACTGAGCTATGGGCACTCAACCCAATCTATTCATACTAAAGGAACCTTCTCGATACTGCTTATTAGTATAATGATCTCCTATTTGTCCTTCAAATTTCGTTTTTCTGAAAATTCTACTCTGTGAAGCCTTTTGTGACCATCTCTGATGGTATAATCACTCTCTATGTCCAATTCTCTACACCTCCTTATAACACAATCACATAACAGCCCTTATTGCTGGATGCCTCCGGCTACCTATACATACACACACATCCGCACTTAGATCATTCCTCTAAAACACGTGTTTTTTCCAGCAGCATTAAAATACCATGAACATCAAACCGCTAGGAAGCCCTTAACAATTTCTTTCTGTCCTCAATATTTTCCCATATTCAAGATAACTTCAATAAAAACCCAAATAATATACTAGTAATTTTAGTATAATTTCATCTTGCCCTTTTGTTTTTGATCTTTGCACCATGATTCAGTATTTGAGAATTATTAAAGAGGGTTTGTAAGTAACAGATACATGACAAATGGGACCAAGGAGTCTTCCATAACTCAGTGAATCCAAACGGACACGACTGATACTTTTCCAGTCAGTGTAACCACTCAAGTAAGCATTAATTTTTATGTGGCTGAGGGGGTTGGGGAAAATGGAAAGAATATTGGTCTGTGAATAGGGAACTCAGCTTCTAGTCCTGGGACTGCTAACTACCTCTGGGACCTGGGGAAATCTCCTGAACCTCATCTGCCTTCAACTTCCTCATCTTTAAAATGAAGCCATTGAGTTAATTCATTTTAAAAAGTCCCGCTTTTCAGCCAGAGACACCATCTTCCAGTAATTCACCAAAATGACGAACACAAAGGGAAAGAGGAGAGGCACCTGATACATGTTCTTTAGGCCTTTTAGAAAACATGGAGTTGTAAATACAACCAGTGTAACATGGTTTCTTGTACCCTCAATGAATCCCCAACAATAAAAAAATAAATAAATAAAAATAAAAATAAAAATAAATAAAAAGTGAAAAAAGGTATAAAAAAAAAAAGAAAGAAAGAAAAGAAAACATGGAGTTGTTTGTTCCTTTGGCCACATATATGCGAATCTACAAGAAAGGTCATATTGTAGACATCCAGGGAATGGGTACTGTTCAAAAATGCATGCCACACAAATGTTGCCATGGCAAAACTGGAAGAGTCTACACTGTTATCCAGCATGCTGTTGGCATTGTTGTAAACAAACAAGTTAAGGGCAAGATTCTTGCCAAGAGGATTAATGTTCATATTGAGCACATTAAGCACTCTAAGAGCCGAGATAGCTTCCTGAAACGGGTGAAGGAAAATGATCAGAAAAAGAAGGAAGCCAAAGAGAAAGGTACCCGGGTTCAATTGAAGTGCCAGCCTGCTCCCCCGAGAGAAGCCCACTTTGTGAGAACCAACGGAAAGGAGCCTGAGCTCCTGGAACCCATTCCCTATGAATTCATGGCATAATAAGCATATAACATAGCACACAGGAGTACCAGTGGACCCATGTTTTTAGGTGCAGGAACTATTTATTCCCCATGAGCTCATGGCATAATAAGTATACAGAATAGCACAGAGAATAACCAATAGACCCCGTGTAACAGTGGTACAAGGTGCTGGAACCTATTTCCCATGAATTCTAACGTCAATCAACGCTTTACCACAGTCAATGGCAAGGTGCCCCCCCTGAGCTACTGAAACTTCTTCCCTATGGATTCATGGCACAGTAGATAAAAATAATAGCCTACAGCTACTGTAAAAATGTTTCTTGTTCATTCACTAAAAGTGTGATTTTTTTCCCCCGAAGAACTGTTAAAGCAAATTTTAATGTGTCATAAAAAAGTCCCTTTGATATTAAAAATCAGTAGGCATAGAGAAAAAGCCTATGCAAGTTTACCTTAATTCTGTATCCCAATTTGCCCTTGTGAATTTACCTTTACTATTCCTTTCAACACTGATTTTGCTTTTTACATTTAAATAACTATGACAGATAAGACAAAGTATGAAGTCTGCTAAACATCAACAGGAAACCAGCTTTCTCAAACACTAGAATTAATTCACTGTAGCCAACATGTTTGCAGGCCTAAAAATTTACCATATTTTAGTCACTTAAAATGTAATTGTTAGCCCAGGAATTTTGAGGTTACAGTGAGCCATGACGGTACCACTGCACTCCAGCCTAGGCAATGGGAGATTCTGTTCCTAAAAAAAAAAAAAATAGAAAGAAAAAATGAATTCTTAGTTCCATCAAATCATTTATCTTCTCTATAAATTAGTGAGCTATATTATTAGATTTTTTTACTATAATCATGACTTGCAACCTAAGACATTGGAGAAATAATTGTATTATTATTTGTAATAACATAAACAAAAGCTGAAAAAATCAGTATCTAAATGATCATTGTCTTTTCACTGTGGGATACCAGCCTTCAAAGCATTAAATGCATTTCCTTCTTCTAGAAATTAAAGTGCTAACTATGATCATGCGTCTCAGCACTTATTAAAACAAATAATACATTAAGCACTGAAGCACATACAAAGTTAAGTTCTCATATAAAACAAATCTTGTGATCTTCCCTTTATGGAACCCATTCTGTTTAATATAGTGTTCATAATTAAAGTGATGTAATTTTAAGTCATAGTCAATGCTAAATAACTAGTCAATACATTATAAATATCCAGGTAAATAGTAGTTTCTTTTACTGTGGTTCCTAAGAATTTTGTCCATATAAGAATGTAACTTAGGGCCCAGCATGGTGGCTCATACCTGTCATCCTAGCACTTGGGGAGGCCAAGGTGAGAGGATCACTTGATCTTAGGGGTTCCAGAGCAGCCTGAGCAAGAGCAAGACCCCCTTCTCTACTAAAAATGAAAAATCAGCTGGGCATTGTGGCAGGTGCCTGTAGTCTCAGCTACTCAGGAGGCTGACACAGCAAGATTGCTTAAACCTGGGAGTTTGAGGTTGCTGTGAGCTAGGCTGACGCCATGGCACTGGCACTTTAGCCTGGGACAAACCAGTGAGACTCTGTCTCAAAATAAATAAATAAATAAATAATATATACACACACACATATATCTCTGTATACATATTTAAAGGGATTTTCAGGTATAGAAACCAATTACTTAAATTGACTACACACATTTATACAATGTCAGCAAGCATTATAAGACAATTTTGTCTTCTTTGAAATAGCAGTAGATTATTCAGGACAAAAACACCAATAGAAAACCAATAGAAAACTCCAAAAGTAATTTTAAAGCTTTGAATCTCCCTTAGTTGTTACTAACTCCTCCTGTGATGCCTTGATTATATACTAATCACAGCTATATGACTGTGATAATCAGCAGTACTTGTCAGGCAGGAATCTATTGCTTTACACTCGAGATTGAAAAAAAAAAATCCAATGTCCCACTACCTGCCACCTAATATCATCAAAAATTGCCCTAATACACTTACAGGCGTATCAAAGTCTCTGCACAGTTTCAAGCAACTAAAAAGACGAATCAAATCAGCTGTTTAAAATTTCAAGCAAAAACGAAAACAAAACCTAATTTATTTTTCATTTTCCCTTACAATTAAATTTAGGAATAACGCAATAAACTTTATTTTTAACCTGCCTGTGCTTATGGCCAGACATGTAAGGAAGTTGATGCCTTTATTTTCAAACAAACGTGTCTGGCTTTGGTGGGTGATAGAATTTCAAAATTAACACCCAACTCCAAAGAGCAAAATTTCAGAGAGTCCCTGATTGATTAATCAATTGCAGAGCTTTCAGTGTAAACACAGAGAAACAACCCACAAATTCTTGATTTTCTGGCTTTTCAAAGATATGCTAGAAATATATAATGATTTGTATACTTCAAACTTTGTCTTTGCCTATTGATTGATTAAAGTCTGTTAACATAAAACTGTAGCCATCAGATTTTTGTGTGTGTTGCTCAATTTTAAAATGTATGAGAAACTTGGTAAAATAACCAGTAAAATTGCATCTATGCATCAGTATTTTTAAGAAGCCAAAAAATGATATTCTATTACCATGATGAGGCTAGAATTAATTTAAATAACTTGGGGCTTGATTCATGAAAAACAAAAATACTTACCCAGTAGGGGGGCATTATTTCTGCATTTTTTTTTTATATGCACAAGTCATGGTCTGCATTCAACTTCCAATTCAAAAAGAAAAGTTGCAGATTTATGTAGGCAGGTTTTTGTGTGAGTGCACAGTTCCAATGTGAAAAATAAATAAGCCTGTAGAGAACTTACGCCTTTTAGCAGAGTGTTAAAAGGATTGCAGGCTGAACTTCAGGCAAAAAAAAAAAAAAAAAAAAAAAAAAAAGCCCATCCCAATAAATTATTACCAAAATGTTAGCAAGCACTGCGTTGTCACATGCAGGCAGCGGGGACATAATGGTGACACAGAAGAAAACTGCCACATAAATCACTTTAAAATAGCCCTTTGCTCCATGAGGGGAGAAAACTTCCATCCTCAGCTGAATCTCATCTCCCACCTTTTCATCTGTATGATAAAATGGCAACTGTCCAGATCACTAAAAATAATTTAGAATAAATCCCTGGAGATATTGCTACCAAACTTAGTAATAGCCTTTCATGATCAAGAAAGAAGCAAACAGAGAATGTATAGGAAAACATTTTTTCAGAAATGTTCTCTCTCTTAAATCTGAATTGATAAAGTATATGACAATATATTCTATTAACCAAAGAGTCTATAAATGTTGATATTTTTATTAAGTCAGACTTCTTACTTCCACTTGGGAAGTAACATCATTTATGAAGAATAGAAATATAGATAAATGGATTCTATAAGTAAAATAATTTGGTATTGCCAAAGTCATTTCAATAGAGGCAAATGCATTCAACTCACACAAAATATCCCAATTTCAAGCATTCAGACCACCTCAGAAAGTAATCTTTAAATACTGTTCAGCAAAACAGATATCTACTAAAATTGTCTATCTTTAATTAAAAGTGGACTTTGTAGCTAATAATCATGAAAAGTCATTCTAATAGTAAATAAAATAAATTAACATTATGTAATTTAAAAAAATGCAAGGCAATGTGTGTTTTCAAAATATACTGTATGTTTATAGAAACAGAGTAGATGTGAAAAATAGAATTAGCCAATTTTATCTTAACATGAAGTGTTTTAAAATACTGGCATAACTATTATTTCTCACATTTTGAAATAAATTATTTTTTTTTTACTGCTTAAAATTCCTGGAAAATTTAGCTGTTTCCTAGGGGCACCCTCTGAGAACTTTTTTTTTTTTATTTTTGACTTTATTTACTGCTTCTGTAATCATATCTTAAAACTAACTGTAGAATAAACCTAGACATTCAAGGTAATTTTGTTAATCCTTCACAAAGTATTGCATACTATCACAGACAGCACTCCACTCCCCTTGTCAATTTGAAACAGAACCATTACTGTTAACTGTTTTAAATTTTGCATCCTTTAAGCTAAAAGGCGGGAGGGAATCAACTTGCAATTTAGACAGTTACCAAATTACCAAAAGTAGTGCAGCAACTCTTAATGAGCAAAACCATTAACAATTTTCTGACTGGAGGCCCTGTTCAAATACCTTGGACACCTTGTTAGCACAGAATGAGGTGTTCAATCAAGAGACTGGGAATTGGAAGTACCAGGGCACAGTTTTGAGTGGTGATTACAAGGGCAAGAGGGCGAGTGCCAAAGTAACAGTCTTCTACCCTGCAGGAAGCTGAGAAACCTTCAAGTCTACATTTGTAAATCAGGCCCGATGATTACAGCGGTCACAAGCAAAGAACATATGAAACAATTGTTTGCACCGTTCTTTCACTGTTTTAATTTGCTCTTAAAATGAACAAGATGATCCCCAGAGTCATTGGCGTTTTGTCTTTAGAAATTTAGAACACACTCTAGGATTTTTCATGGCACGATAAGCCAAGGAAAAGACTAAAGGGATAATTTCAAACAGCATTCTTCTTTTTTTGTTTTTCCTCACAAGCTATTTTACTATTTAGGTTTGCTGGAAGTTAAAATGAACACAGTAGTTTGCAAGAGTTGATTATTTTTAAAACAAAATATGGGTTTAGTAATTGTTAACTTCTAATTTTTATCGTATTGTTTTTCATTTAAATACAGCAACTTTGACATTGAAACTCTTGTATCAAATTGATGAGGACGAAAACCACAAGTTTGAGTTTGTCACAATTTTAATCTATACTTTGACCACTGACAGTTTACACAAAATTTACCAGGAGACTTTTAATTTAGACTGTAACATCTAAGTTGCACTCAAAACTTAATAGTGACTATATCTAGCTTGTGTTTAAGGCAAAATATTATTTTTTAGATAGGCCTTATTTGCTTAATTAAAAAAGTTGCACTGGGAGATCAAAATTAAATAGAAAACTAAACCTTTCACATACGAACATATCAGATTGATTTCATTGCTATTAAGCACATTTCTTTTTTACTGAATTGACCAAACAAATTAGAATTTAGGTGCCATAAGATAAAGTGTTTATAGTTAGAAAAAAGAAACACAAACATTTGATTAAAATTTTGTTCTATGCTACAAAAATCTAGGTTTTTTCAATTATAAAATATGTGTGTATTTATTCTCCTCTTAATTTTTCAGTAAATAATGTATTAATTGTTTAAGGGACAGTTTTGCTAATTAATGAGAGACATGGGAGTAGACAGATAATGTTTTTAAGTCTTTATAATTTCATAAACAACTTCATTAGACTTACCCTGAATTTTCAAAAGATCTTACTTAAACGCCAATTAATTTTATTTTATTCCATGCAAACATATTCAATGTTAGATTCTAAGTCTGTATTTTCCTCAGCAGTTAATACTGAAATCTAGAAAGCATTTTTTAAAAAGCCTATTTTCCATTTTTGAATTTGGAAACATCATTAAGGTTCTGTTTGAATACATCAGAAAGTAAGGCAATACAATTCTGATTACTTACAAATAATGCTATTAAATTTATTGTTAGGAAGGTTTATATATTTTTCTAGAGAAGCTTCTGTGTCCTCTGTACTATTATTTCCTTTCATCTGTTTGCTAAATGGTACAACATTAAGTTTCCGGATTTTGACTTCTCATAGTAAAATCAATGGTTTAAAATGTAGTAAACTTATGTGAAAGATTACTATGAAATTTGTAATGTATTACAGTCACTTCATTTGCCCCCAAATCCACAGTGACTATTGTTAAAGGTTCCTTTTCTCAACTAGTAAAATCTTTTTCTCAAATGCTGTCCAAATGTAGAGGGCGCTGTTGTTCATGTATTTCAAAAGTGCTTCATAAAGCAAAATACATTCAGCCGATAGTTTAGTTCTTGTTCTTTAAAACGTATATTTAAGTTCCAATGAAAGCATTAACAGGTTGAGCCTGAATTGAAACTAAAAGTAACTGGAAAAAAAAAGTTTATATAAATGATTAGAGTGGTATCTTAGAGTACTGTATTTTAGATGATTAGAGTGGTATCCTGACACTGTATTTTAAATATTCTGAGTATTGGATTTTACAGAAATATTTCAATTTTCTGTTGTTACAGCTCTTTAATAGAGTGTCCTTGTACATAGGATATGTATTATGAAAAATTTATGGGTGTCATTACTTTCAAATGGCTCAGAAAGAAAATGAAGTAAATAGCAAAATTATTGTTGATTCTGGGTGGGGAACACACACGTGTTTGCTGTACTATGCTTCAAGGCTGTCCAGGGTTTCAGTGTTCTGACTGTTTATTTCATTTTTAGTTTCTATGGTTTCTTTCACTATTTTTCTTTAAAAATATTTTGCTTAGTATGCTAGTTTCTGTATGGTTAACTTTTAATGTACTCTTGATATAAAGGTTTATCCTGGATTATATTGCTTTCACTAATTGCTTGTGGTTCAGTGGGAAAAACAATTTTAAAACAAAAGTTTCTATTCATGCCTATGTTTGCACAGTGTTATAAATGAACGTATAATAATGGTTTCTCTCATTTGTGAACATTTCCTTGAGAACCATGATTTCAGCTGAATTCACTTTTCTTTTGTTTTAATGCCATTATGGTTGCTATAAAAAAAAACTTAAAAAGAGAGTAAAAATCCCAAAACAAATTATAGCCAATTCTGTGTCCAAACACAAAATGTAGGTAAGACACTGGTAAAACTTCCAGAATCAATTTTAAAAATTTAAAAATTTAGAAGCATGATCCTTCCTAAAACATTGAATAAATGCTGTATAAAACTAGCCAGAACCTTGTTAGTAATGGTAAATCTGTGTAAGAACTACAGTTGCAGGTTTAAAATGTGCTAGGTTAGAAAACTCAAACCAGACACTAAAAGTTGACCGTATTCTAGTGTAGTTTTCTTTCTAAATTCTTTACATTTAATTTATTCCTAAGAATGAAATAATTCAAATTTTTTCTTTTTACATCATTTGTATATTTAACATATCTAAATATATATATGTTTTTTTGTGATCCAGGCTGAATTGGCTTAATAAGAAGTTAAATAATTTAAAGTTTATCCTCAATTAAATAAAATCATAGATAGGCTCCTAGATCATTTCTTTTTAATTTACATTATTAGGCACCATCGAAGCAACAATAAAATCTCTCTTCTTCTTTTCAATCTAGCTTGCAGAGAAAAGAGAGAATGTTACTGACTAGTGTATGTAAAAATGTGTTCTATGGATAGCCATGAAAGCAAGTCACTAGAAAAACACAAATATCGCTTAAGGAAAAGTTTTGAATGTAGCTCAGGCATAACTTTTCACCACTTTAAGTTATTTTAAAAATCAAAATAAGCATGGCAGAAAACATAAGAAAAAAAGCAGTTCACTAAAGTAGCTCATAACTCGCTCTTTTGAATGGGGTATCTGAAACTTGGTCTGGTAAAACTGCATCGAGTCTTGCACAAGTCGGCATTGTCTGATTTTTATGGCATCCATGCACGTTCAAGAAGTTTTCTACCTTAAAAACATGGCAGGGGAGTTGAAGGGGGGAGGGCCAATCCATAACTGAGTAACAGTTGCCTTTTATGATTGGCAAGTTCTTTAGGACCAAGATACCCCCCAGCCTGACTGACTAGGAGGCTGCGATGCAGTCCGGCCCTGTCTTTATGTCAGATCACTGCCATCAAAACAATGGCTCATATTACATGAAAATCTTGTGCAAATGAGCCATAATGGGAGTGAATGACAGTCTCGTAAGACCATGCAGCAGGGCCCTCCTTTGATGTGAAATACTGTTAATCTTTCTCAAACACAGCACACTGAGTATACTTTGCAAAGAGAAAGTCCCCGCAGTACAGATTCAGAGATAAACAAGCTGTGAGTGAAATGGACACCAATAAAAAACGGACACCACCATGTCGGCCATAAATTTCCATGTACTTGAGTCAAGTTTTAGTTGTTTTTTGGTTTTGGTGGTTATTGTTTTTGTTTAGTCTTTCGCAGAATATTTATGTATTCCATTTCCTTATTTTAAAATCTCAGTTACAACTGCTTTACACGTATCAGAAGTAATTTTGAATAGCTAACGTTAAAAAATATTTTTAAAAAGACTTCGAAGGGTCTTTTACTTTTAAAAAGACGTTATTATTCTTACAATAATTTGAGAGTGTCTGAGGTGCCTTATTTACATAGGCTTTTGTCATTAGTCATAGTGGACTCGGACTGATGGCTTTATATTATGGAGTACACCAACAAGAAAGACAGAGAGGAGGGCGGCAGAGACAGAACTTGTAAGCATCAAGTTTTCTACTGTAAGAATAGAATGACTTAGGTGTTTCTATGTCAAGGTGTTCTAAACCACCATCTAAATATCTCCCAGAGAGGTGTAGATCAGCTTTTGGATCACAAACGTTTTTTTTTTCAGTCTCTCTCTAATATCAAAATCAAACTGTTTTGTTGGATAGCCAAATATGTAAGACACAGGTAGCCTAATGCAAGCTGAGTCAATCATGGTAATTCAGTGCTGGTAGGAAATATGCCTCTTCAGTTGTGCTCTGCTTTTGAAGTGTTGCCTAAAAATCAGTCTTGGGCTTCAAAGAGAGAGGGATTATAGCCTTTATCCAGCAATTAATATGGCTGGAACTCAGAATGTCAGTGTCGTACCATGCGTCTGCCTGGCCAGTAGCATAGCAGGAATTCATTCTCCATCAAGACTTGGAGTCAATCATAAAAATAAATAAATGAGCAGTAAAATATTATTAACATTAATGTGAGGCAGGAACAAAATGGGGGAAAAAAATAAAGCTTCCATTTCTAATTACCTGCTTTGCTTCTGACATGCAGAATGCAGACGA
This sequence comes from Perodicticus potto, assembly GCA_963574655.1. NCBI lineage: Eukaryota > Metazoa > Chordata > Mammalia > Primates > Lorisidae > Perodicticus > Perodicticus potto. Next base: position 18,619 of record CAUYRH010107737.1, on the reverse strand, counting down.
GCCCTCCCCAAAAAGTGATGCCCCCCCAGACCTTTAACCAGCCTCATCCACCTAGATCATTTTAAACTCCCACCAACTGATAAGCAGAAGGGAGTTCTGTTAGAAAGCAATTCCTTTCTCCTTCTAACGTGCATCAGATGACAACTTCACCAAGTCCCTCCTCTCTGTCAGAGTTCAAGGGTTCAAAAATGGTCAGAATATCAAACAAAAGAGGAGCAGCGGGATTTGGAGGGAGAGTTGAAGTACATTAGATTATGTAGAGTGGTCAGAAGAGACACTGGTGTGAGGTTTCTTCCTTTTTCTTTTTTTCTCAACCTAATTTGAAAGGGCCTTCTGACAACAGCCTACGTCGTGGTCACCTTCCGCTGCGGGATGACTGCAGAACGCAACTTTCTAAAATATCACTCATTTCTACTTTAAATACCCTGATATGTTTGAGAATGAACATTAAATAACAAAAAGTCTCCACCTTCACAACAATAGATTATTTGGGATTTATATTTCAAGATGATATGTTTAGCTCGTTCTGAAATCAAAGGACTGTCATCTCTTCTGGGCATTGTGAAGAAAAATGAAGAGAATTTTTCACTGACTTTGAGGAAATTTATCCCTTGGAGTAGATAAAACCCTCTCCCCTAACCCTCACAACTCAGCCACAACAACCAAAAAAGTCTTACCCTTTAAAATCATACATGGTTGTTTCTATATGGCTTTTTATTTTTTTTTTAATTTTTATTAAATCATAATTGTGTACATTGGTGCAATCACGGGGCACAATGTGCTGACTTCATATACAATCTGAAATATTTTCATTGAACTATTTAACATAGCCTTCATGGCCTTTTAATCACTATATGAAGACATTTATATTCTACTTTTAGTAATTTTCACTTGTACCCTTGTAAGATGCAAAGAAGCCTATATGGTTTTTTACAGTTTTTTTGTCCGGACTTGAAAGCCCACGTGAAAAGTATTTACGGAAGAGTGTCACTGCATCCTCACAGGCCAAGCAAGGTGTTTCATTAATAAGCAATGTTTGTGTGGAAGACACTTTTAAGAATGATCACCATAAATTCTAATATCAACAGCAATTTTAATATGTATACGTGCTTGATATCATACATATATTTACCTCCAGATCACACATATAAATATAGAAGTCAGATCACAAAGGCCTTTGATTTTCTATATTATTTTTGCATTTATTTCCTTTTATATTGCCTTGCATTGGACACTCATAGAAAAGGGCCTGACAGAGTGTTTTAGTTCCATATAAAGTAAGGGGCTTGAGGGTGCGCAAACCAGCAGAATTTATTTTCCCCTTTCCATTTTCTCCACTTTGCAGTTTTTCCATAGAATAACCAGAGTCTTCGGGGTTAGAAAAAATGAGTAAAAGAAGATGATGCAGGAAATAGGCAAACAAAATTCTTCAGTCATCAGAAAGAAACAGGAACAAAAGAAACCCTGCTTTTACATTTCATCCAATATTCTTTACTGTCATAAAATTCCCTGATAGTACAATATCATGATTGAGTAAACTTGGAGCTTGAACAATGTCTACTTCTAAAAAGCCTAGCATGGAATAACTCTACTATGTATTTTGTTATAAGCAGAGCCTAGTCGTTAGGTCCAAACTATTTAAAACTATATATTCTGAAGGCCCAAAACTTACTGAGAATTTAATGTCACTAGACCCATCCCTAATTATTGTACCATTCCCACCTTCATCGATCTTCAGTGACCCCAGAGGTATAAAGCTATAGATTTATATAAACATATATCATGTATATACATTTATAATAAATCCATAGTTCACTACCTATATTCTATTTAAATTTACCACTTTCTCAAAATAGGTTTTCAGGTACAGTTGTGGTGTTGATGTTCAAACGAAAACAGCATTTTTCACAATAATTCGCACTGGAAAATATTTTTTTTGAAAAAGACAAAAACACATTGTTACTGTTACTGTTTCTTATAAAGTTTAAGTTCCTGAAAGATTCTCGATACTTCTCAGCCATCCTGTTTATTTTTAAGTTTTCTCATCTAGTATTTGAAAGAATTTAATTTTGGGATGAATAATCCATTGTCATATTAAATAAAGAATTGACGGCCAGCGTAAAGAATAAAAATGCGGACAAGTGAAAATTATTTTTCCTATCTCTTTCTATCTAGTTCCCCCATACCTCTGGTCAGGTAAATTTGGGGATTTACATATATTCTTTTATGGTGTCTCTATGTAAGTGCAAGAAACAGAATCACCCACTACAGCCCAGCCTGAAGCGTGTATCTGCTGCTCGCCCCTCCTTCTCACCTCCGCCTCTGATTTCCTTGTCACCACGAAGCCCTCGCTTCCCTGTCACCTGCTCACCTACTCTGCTCACACGCTTCTCCTGCTCTGATGGAGGAAAAACTGCTTTCATCCTCGTGAAATCTGGTTCTTCCACTTGGGCTCAAGCTCTATCATCTGCACTTTTGTCTCAAAATGTTGTGGCTTCACCCCTTCCTGTTCCTCCTGCATCTCCCGTCTGCTTCTCCAGGTTTCTAGAGCTGGCTGTTTATATTTACGTACATTCAAATGAAAGAAAATCTGACATTGAGTCGCTCAGTTGCACTAGCCACATTTCAAGGGCTCAGTAGTCATACGTGGCTGGAGACTATCAAATTAAACTGCTCCAGTAACAAACACTTGTTGCATTGCAGAGTTCTTTCCAACTATGCTATTCTAGAACACTTTCGGAAAATGATAGACTGTCTCAGCTTCATTGCTAAGTGTGACTTTGGCCAAGTTATTTTCTCTACCTTGCTTCCATTTATCTATAAAGTGAGAAAAAGAATAGTATTGATTTTGTAGGTTCTTGCACATAAGGCACATGCATTGTGTAAATTGCCATGAAAAACTGAATATGAACTTAGAGGAGGACAATAGATATACTTATGAATACAAAAATAGGTGTATAGACATAAAATCATTGCAAAATAATTATTTTTCTTTTTTTCATAATCAATATTTCAATCCTACTGAAGGAAGCTACCATTTGCTTCACCTTAGGCAATTCTTATAAATTGTAGTTATATCCTAAAGTCTTCCAAGTATAGACTCACATTTCTATTTTCATTTCATTTTAAACATACTTTTACTAGAAGGTATTATTGCATGATGTGTGTAAATGCAAAGACAATAACGTTGTGTTTTGAGCACCCAGGTCAAGAATGCACAACAAATATTTAATAAATTGTGCTGTACTGCATTGAATTTAGAGACACTTGACTCTTTTCAGCATGTGAAAGTTCCTGTCTTTATTTACACTATATTCCCATTTTATATCCAAATATCATATTTTCTGTTATCACCTTCTCTAGAAATGATAATTCTGTAAATTTTCTTGCTTTCTAAACATTTTAATCTGCATTAGCCCATCTGAATTGCTTTACACTCTTTCTGATTTAAAGATGATTGTTAAAGGATCTACTTACAGTCAGAAAGTTATGTTTGCCTATCACTAATAACCAAGATAATTATGTATCTTAAAAATCTTCTTTGATTGTCCTTTCAGATTCTGTTACCTGAAGGAGAATAATTAGATATGAAGCAAAGAAAAATAAATAGGATAACTATACTCTTTTAGATATGAAGCAAAGAAAAATAAATAGGATAACTATACTCTTTGCTGTCCGTATAAAGAAGGATATATTTCCCTACTAGATGTTTGTACTGGTATATTTTAAATACATATTTTTAAAAGTTGTTAATTTTCTCTTTGAATACATATGTACATACATATTCAGTAAAAACAAGTTGGAAAAAGGTAAATGCACCTTGAATTCTTCATGTTCCCTAGAGCTCACATGTTTCTTAAATACCCAATATTTATTAACATTAAGGGTGCTGTATTTTTTAAGCAAACCATTTTAAAGAAACACAAATTTATACAAAAGGTAAAACAAGATGTGAAAATTCACTTAAAAGGTATTTCTTAATTAACATTTATAATTAAAATTAATTATTTTCATACACATATCTCATTTAATATCCAAGGCAGTTCATTTCTTTTGTGTATTAAATTTTTGTTTCATGGAAAACTTGGTTTGTGGGAGAATTTTGCATTCCTGTGGACCACGTAAAATTTTAAAAGATGGTTTCTAATGTCAAATAAATCAGAGGATAGTCATAAAATGAAACATCGAGCAGACATTAAAGAAGAACAAAGTAAATCGTGTTAGCTAGAGAAATAGAAAGATAAATAGGCAGGATACAGAAAGAGAACAGTCTCTAAAAAGTATTCTCACATTATTTCAAAAATTTCATAAAAAAAACATAGGGACAGGTCGGTGTACATTTATCAGCTTGAGATTATTTAGACTACTAGTGAAAAAGACATTTTGGTTCTGTTCACATTTTTACCAGTTTTTAAAGTACTTTATTTTTTATCAAATCAGTGCCTTCTGTCTTGCTAGCCTTGAAACAACCAAAACAATAACAATACAAGGACTTCTACTCGTATGCTACCGAATTCTTTCCCCCCAAACTGCTTTTTTTACAGATCTCTTTATTTGCTTTCCTACTTCTAATCAGCAGCCTTAGATTCATAATTCATAACATATCAATTTTTATATTACATTTTGACTTTGCATCATGGTAAGTATCATCTTACATAAACATTTCCCATGTCCAAAGTCTTCATGATATGCACGCTTCTTTTTTAGATGTATATGTTTTGAATTATACAAACACTGTTCCCTGCTGAGTAATAGTCAAACATGCTGTCATTATTTTTCATCTCTTGCTTTACCTGTTATGTTGCATAAAGTCAACATCGCCTTTTAAAAATTATTATATAGTTTTCCTTGCTGTACAATTTGTCCAAACTCAGTTACTTCTAAGATTTTTACTGAACTATAATGCTTATCCCAATACCATTTTCCACATGGGCAAAATGAATCAAATCAAATCAAACCAAAATGATTTTCCCACATAAATCCTCCTCTTTAGATCCTCCGATTTCTTGTGAAACCTGGTATGATTGTTCTTTACGCCAGTTATAGATCTGCTGCATTGCAACTTTCCTTTGCCACTCACCTATCATGAAAGTTTCTTGACTAAATTCTTCTTGGCTAATGCTAGATTGAGAATAAGTATATGGAAGATTATTTGCCAAAACATTATATGTTTGAAAACGTCTTTACTCGTACTTGACCAGAGTTTGGCAGCGGATAGATTTTTAGGTTGAAATTATTTTCATCAAATTTTTTATGCTAATTGCTCAGTGGACCTTTCCAGTCTGCTCACTCTGTCCTTCATTCCCGGAGCAGTTTCTTGGATTAAAACTCTGTTTTTTCCCGTTCTTTCTTTTTACACCTTCTATTCAGTTTGATGTCACACTTCCTGGAAAATATCCTCATTTTCTTTTACTTTCTACTGTCGACTTTTTGTCTTTTTATATACTTATCACAGATATCCTCCCCTTAACCATTAACCCTTCCAGTTATAATTTTAAGTTTTATTTCCAAGAGCTCTTTTTTATTCCCTGATTCTTTCAAAAAAAAAATAACATTCTTATTTCATGGAAGCAAGGGTTTCTTTGGTTTCTTTTTTTTTTTTTTTTTTTTTTGATACATATCCTCAAGCTGTACCCCGGGATAGAGTGCTGTGGCATCATAGCTCACAGCAACCTCCAATTCCTGGGCTCAAGCGAGTCTCCTGCCTCTGCCTCCCAAGTAGCTGGGACTACAGGCACCCGTCACAACGCCCGGCCATTTTTTTTTTGGTTGCAGCCAACATTGTTGTTTGGCAGGCCTGGGCTGGATTCGAACCCGTCAGCTCAGGTGTACGTGGCTGGCGCCTTAGCCCGTTGAGCCTCAGGCGCCGAGCCGGTTTCTTTGGTTTCACTGATGACATAAATTAGTTTCTTTTTTTTTTCTGTTCATTGAATTGTCTCTCTTTGTACTTCACTTTTGTGTGTGTGTGTGTACTTCACTTTTTATTCATTCTAGTCTTGATATTGTATCTTAAGCCCTTTCTCAAATGTCTGAGGAGTCTGAATTCTTCAAGTCATATTTAAGAGAAAGTCTCCAAGAAGCTGAATAGAGGCTCTGCTTGGTGGGAAGGGCGTGAAGATTAGTGAAACAACTTTTTTAGTTGTTAGAACCCCTCTGGCATCTTTAACTAAATGTATGTTTGGGTGGATATTTTCAGTTGTGGTTAATCTCCATGCTAGTCAATGGTAACCCAGCTGCTGCGAATCTGGCGGCCAAAGTGAAGTGATATGGCTGGGGACACCGCCAGTGCCCTGTCTCACTCTCATGCTGCTCTCTGCCTTGCACACCAAGTCTTATCGTCTCCTTTGCGGTATGTGGAGCGCCCCCCATCCTGCTTCTGAGCCTCCTCAAGGTTCTGCAGAGGGGGTTGCTGTGCTGACATGATCTCCCTCTGCAGCACGGAGGCCCTGCTCTTTCTACTCTGCAGAGTCAGTTATTACCCTTCTAGCTGCTTCCCACCTGCTAAAAACCCACTGACATCTCTGCTTTTTCTTCCTTCACCCTCTTGGCCTTATAGTTCTACTTACAAGTTTTATATGCCTGTCACTGCAGTTGAGGAAAGAATGGTGGCAAATATGCTGTTTGTTTGCCGTGTTTCATTGAATGTACATGCGTTATTTTTTAATAAATATGCAGGTGGGTCCCAGAAGTTTTGGAAGTGTTCCAAAAATATTTTTTTTTTAAGAGGGGCCAGCCTGGGGAAGATGAGAAAGAAGCAGGCGAGCACTTCAGGGCTTACTTACCTTAGTACCAGAAAGAATAATGTAAGACAGTTAACTTATATTTTGGCACAATCTAGTCAACACTACCACCGGGCTCACTGGAGGTATTTTTTTCACATGGCCTGAACAGGATCACCACAAAATATAATGTAAACGAGTGAAGGGAATATACTGAACAAAGTGTGCAATTCCTGAACAAGGCAAGAATACTGATACATTTAAACTGCAAAATATGAGAGAAAGAAACTGCTATTCAGTTCTAGGTGACTGTTCTTACAGAAACAAGTCAGACACCCAGATTCTTATGTGACGTTTCTGGAATTTGAGGTTTTGGCAACTCGAGATGTTTTAAACATCACGTTGGCCAACAAAACCCACATCTGATAGAATCAGACCTTCATATAGTTAATATGTGAAGCTGTCTACATGTACCCTAACACACACACACACACACACATACACACACGCACCCTATCCAAACAAGTATGGATTTTAATTATTCTCACAGGCCAAAACCCAATTTTGTCAAGAATAAGTTATTCCTCAAAATCACAGAATGTTAGAATAGAAAAGAATATAGAGTACAATCACTATACTCCAGTATTTTATAGATGAAAATTTATACCAATTTGTTTATTGTTATAAATTTACCAATAAACATTTATTTTACCAATTTGTTAAAAACTTAAAGATAGTAAAATATATGCATGTGATTATTTTGCTTTTTCCTTGAAGGGTGGCAGGGTTCCTTAGACTAAGAGCTATAATTCATGCCTAGGTATCGTATTTCCACAAGCATTCTAGCTAATTCTCATTTTAGTTCAAATCATAATTTATCACAAGGCTATATGTACATTCCTTCCATAAAACCAAATAAAATTATTTCAATGTGCCATCTAGAAGACTTTATATAATGAAAGTACATAATAATAGTGTGATTACTCTGGGTCAAATAATGTCAACACTCGCCTTTATGAATCATTGGCAAGGTACCCCGCTTTAAACACTCACTTCACTTTACGTGTGGAACTGGTAGAATGCTATATTGATTTCAGGGTCCATTTGTCCAGGTGATTTTCAAACTCCAAACTTGGTTCTTGTGCCTAGATTTTTTTTTTACCTCCTCTGACTTCCTATACTGAAATGTATGTTGTATTTCCCGGTGCTCCCGCTGTGTCCTTCATCAGGTCCTGGTTGCCAGGCCACTAGGAAAGAAGAAATGAATGCAGAAAACCCTGTGGCTGTTCTTAACTAAAGAACCGCAAACATGACCAGAGTCCTCTACAAATCCTCCCAGATTGTCAGAAGAAAAATGGCAGCAAGCTGCAGCCATTCAATGAAGCAATATTTTCCTTATTACTTGCAAAGTCTTTTATTTAGCCACAACAGTATCATATTTGAAATGATTTTATGACTGGGGGCAATACTTGGGTAGCCATCTGTTCTCTCAGATTAACTGTCATGAGTAGTGTGTTTTTAGTCGATGTTTTCAAATGGCTTGGAAATACCAACAAATTCAATATTTGCTCATGACATTAGTAGGGAATATTTTCATATTTTTCCTACAAGAAATTTGGGTTTTCTAACCATTTTATATTGTCTCTCTAGTCGCTGGTACACATAAGCGGACTCTAGGTAATGTTTAAAAAAGAAAAGGAAGGGGAGTGGTCGAAATGTCAAGATGGATGTGGTGTACCGGAGCTATCTCTCCACTTGCAATTATAAAAGCAAATCTTTAATTTGGAGATTTCTGCCTATCCACCATTACAAGCCCCTTCAGGGCAGAGATCTGTCAACTTCCCCCTCCCTCAAACTGTGTGTGCCAGGATCCACATCCATCACTCTCACACTTGCTGCACTCTTAGCCACAGAGCCAAGAAACAATAATTTTCAATTAAGAAACTAGAAGACTTGGGGTTTGATTTATGGTGCATGACTAATTATCAAATAGCTGGCCTAATGAAAATTAAGCTGCTGGTTACTACAAAGATTTAACTTCATTTTCTTGAAGAGGTACTGATATGATCCAGAATGTAATTTATTGGAGTAGTATGATGCATTTTAAAAGTCATAGACATGTAAATGAGATAATTATCATTTTTAAATGACAGGGCTAATTATTGATATTATGATGAATTTCATATTTGGAGTACATATATACCTAAAATAAAAGATTACCTTTGCTTGCAGTAATGATTTTTCACTTCCTTCTTATGTTGCAGGAAGATCTAAATTTATTACACATAGTGTAAGAACTTAAAACATGTTAAAAAACCAAAGAGAATTAAAGTCGAAAATTACGTGATGTAAATTACTCAGAATGACTCAATAAAAACTTTAAAAGCATGTAAAATATTGTCAAGTGAGTTTAACATGTTGTATGTACGTTTTTATTAATTGTGGTTTTTCTCAGATTGCAAAATAGAGTTGTGAAATGCAAATGCTTAAAATCATAAAAGTACAAGTTTTCCTTTATTTACATAAATGAAATAACTTAATGCTGTATTGTTTGTGATGTTCTGCATCCTGTTAACTCAGGCTCTACTGACAAATTTTCAGCATTCTACTCTGGTTTCTCTTTAATCCACCTCCCACATTCTCCTGTACAACCAACCTGAACCAGCCGTCCCTTCCTCTCCAAACACCACATTCATTTCCTGCCCGTTTTCCTTCACTCTCATAAATCGAACTATTCATAAAATTCTTGAAAACCATATCTTCAAATTCTACCATCTTTCAACTCCCATCAAGGATATCGCAGGCAACGTGGAATGAGCATAAATTTCTCCTTATCTTTCCACTTGACCTGAACAGTTGTCTCCTTTCTTTCAGTCTTAGAACACTGTGTGACCATCAGTCCTATCTGGAGTTCTCAATTCTGGCTGCTGCAGTGGGGACTGGTAATGTTTTGAGTTTTTGTTTGAGTGCTGAATAATGGGTGTTTTCAATTCATTATCGTTTCTCTATCGGTATACTTACATAGACATTTGTAAATATCCACTCTGCTTCAACAAAACGTATTTTTAACATTTTAGTGCTGTGGTCTGACATCCTAGGGAGGCTGTGGTGATGGCAGCTCCTCTCTAAGCTTGGTGATGCTGCCCAAGGATGACAAGAAAGACGCCAGAAAGTCAGCCAAGAAAGACAAAGACCTAGTAAACAACTCTGGGGGCAAGGCCAAGGGCAAAGTTAGAGACAAGATCAACAACCTAGCCTTTTTGACAAGTGGCTACGTGTGGCTAAACAGACTAACTTCTGAAAGGAAGTTCCCATCTATAAGCTTATCACCCCAATTGTGGTCTCTGAGAGAATAAAGATTCGAGTTTCCCTGGCCAAAGCAGGCTTTCAGGAGCTACTTCATAAAGAACAGATCAAACTGGTTTCAAGGCACAGAGTCCAAGTAATTTACACCAGAAATACCCTAGGAGATGCCCTAGCTTCTGTTGAAAATTCATGGACAGGTCCCAACCAAAGGCATATTTGGAAAAACAAAACTATGTTGAATTAAAAAAATATATATTCAGTGCTGTGATTCCATCCCAAACCAATTAAATCAAAATCTTGGAAGCATACAGTTTTGGCCCTTAGTATTTTTCAAAGTTCTCTAGATGATTCTAACATTCAACCAAATGTTCAGAACCACTGATCTATCTGATGTCTTGGGAAATTTATCTTCCTTTCCAGAGAGACACTTGCCATTATTCAGTCAAATGTGAGTGGATAACCAAAACTAAAGAATGCCTTATGACACACTTTCTTCCAAGAATTTTTATGTTGACCCTTTTCTGGATGCTGTATTTGCGTTTTATCCTCACTGCATGCTTCAGAGTTGACCAGATAGTCTTTTTTTTTTTTTTTGCAGTTTTTGGCCAGGGCCAGGTTTGAACGCACTACCTCCAGCCTCTAGAATATGGGGCCGGCGCCCTACTCCTTGAGCCACAGGTGCCACCCTGACCAGATAATCTTAAGAAGACTAAAATGTGATCATTATCACAGGGGTGATATTATTGTAGTATTTGTAATTTTATAGTATTTATCATAACCTTACGAAAGTAGCCTTCTCCCTTTCTGATTGTGCACTTCTTGAGACCATGAGCTGGGTCATTTTTTTTAAACATTCATAACAGCACTATTTTGATGTTGTTTGGCCAATTCCAAGCCTACTATTTAAAAAAAAATAGTGAGAAAGAAAGAAAAGTCAGAGTCGGGGAAGAAAGAGGATAATTTGTGTCTCTCTAGGGTTTAGTATGTCATTTAACAGGACAAAAATATTAGAAACCATTTCCTAATAGCTTAAATCATTATATATTAATAATCAGAAAACATTCATTGAAATAACTTGTCTTTGGTGATATTTTCAGCTTTCTTTAAATTGCTACCAAATTTGGTCATACAGATACTAATTAATATGTTTACGTTGGAATAAACATCTCAGTGAAAACCCTCAAATCTATTTCCATTCTAGCCTATGTCAGAGCTGTCTTTCCAAAGTATGAATTTGATTGAGTTTTTACCCTATTTCATAATCTTTAACATGTACTCACCTCCTAAATCCTTGCTACTCAAATTGAGATTTGGGGACCACTGGCATGTTTGGAAGCCTATTGGAAAGACTCAATTTCAAACCTCACTCCAGAAACCACTGAATCACAACCTGCATTTTAATAAGCTCTCCAAGTGAATCACATGTCCACTGAAGTCTGAGAAACTCTCATCTGAAGAAAAGTGAAAGGCCACACCTTCACATCTGTCTCCCATCTCCGTCGCCCAGCCTTATTTCCACCTAACCCTTCACGCCCAACCTTGGTTTCAGTCATGCTGGCTCATAGGGAGCTTCTGAAGCAAGCGTTTTCTTGTTTTGCACATCCCCTTTGGCTGCCTTACCACACATTCACCTGGAAATTGACATGGCAACTTTCTTATTTCAATAAATTTTCCTGCACTGTGACGCAAGACCTTTCCTGACTTTTTGTATAAAGCTAGGGACTATTCTTCATGTTTGCAGAGATCTATTTTTTTTTATTTTTTTGAGACAGAGCCTCAAGCTGTCACCTTGGATAGAGTGCTTTGGCATCACAGCTCACAGCAACCTCCAACTCCTGGGCTCAAGCGAGTCTCTTACCTCCGCCTCCCAAGTAGCTGGGACTACAGGTGCCCACCACAACGCCCAGCCATTTTTTTGGTTGCAGCCATCATTGTTGTTTGGTGGGCCCGGGCTGGATTTGAACCCGCCAGCTCAGGTGTACATGGCTGGCGCCTTAGCCTGTTCAGCCACAGGCGCCGAGCTGCAGGGATCTATTTTTAAGAGTAATCAAGTCGTTTTGTAACTAGTGTTTGCATCCCTAGTTTTCTTCAGGCTGTGAACTCCTTGAGAGAGGAATTGCATCTTGTTACATTCTGTATCCCTCATATGCTATTGGTGGGCAAGTAAATAAGTACAGCCACTGTGGAGAAAGTATACTGGTTCTTTAACCTAAAATTAGACCCACCATATGATGCAGCAATCCTGCTGCTAGGTATACGTGTATATCCAAAAGAAAAGAAATCAGTGTATCAAAGAGACCCTTACACTTCCATATTTATTGTAGCATTATTCCCAAGCTAAGATAAGCCAACTTAAGTGTCCATCAAGAAATGAATGGGTAAAGAAAATGTGGTATATATACACAGTGGAATGCTATTTATCCATTAAAAAATAAAATTCTGTCATTTGAAACAACATGGATGGAACTAGAAGACATTTTGCTAAATGTAATAAGCCAATCACAGAAAGACAAAACTCACATGTTCTCACTCATATGTGAGAGCTAAAAAAAAATTTTTTTGAACTCATGAAAATAGTGTGTAGAATGATAATTAGTAGCGGCTGAGAAGATGGGGGATAAAGAAGGGCTGGTTAGAGAATATTTATTCAGTTCAGGCTGTGAACTCCTTTAGAGTGGGAATTGCATTTTGTTAAATTCTGCATTCCTAGGCTTGGTGCCTGTGGCTCAATGGGCTAAGGCACCAGCCACGTACACCTGAGCTGGCAGGTTCGAATCCAGCCCAGGCATGACAAACAACCGATGGTGGCTGCAACCAAAAAATGGCCGGGCATTGTGGCGGGCGGCTATCGTCCCAGCTACTTGGGAGGTGGAGGCAGGGACGTTGGAGGTTGCTATGAGCTGTGATGCCACAGCACTCTACCCAGGGTGACAGCTTGAGGCTCTGTCTCAAAAAAAAAAAAAAAAATTCTGCATTCCTCATATGCTATTGGTGGGCATGTAGGTAAGCACAATAAAAAATAAAAATAAAATTAATTAGATAAAACAAACAATATTTGATAGCGCAACAAAGTCACTATAATAAACAATAAGTTAGGCTATACTTTTGAGTAACTAAAGGAATGAAATTGGAATGCCTGTAACACAAAGAAATGTTAAATATTTGAGTTTATGGATACTGTATTTCCCTAATTGGGTCATTACACATTATACATGTATGCCTGTGTCAAAACATCACATGCACCCCACTCATACATATAGCTATTATGTACACATAATAATAATTAAAAATAGGTTTCTTTAATAGTATTTTTTTTTATTGTTTCAGATTCATCCAGGGTATGAAGAATTAGGTTACACTGTTTGCATTTGTTAGGTAAAGTTCCTTTTATAATTGTGTTGTGCCCCTTAAAGGTGTGTCATACACTGTGACCCTTCATCCTCCTTCCTCCTCGTCTCTCCCCACTCCCTCGTTCCCCCACTCCCCATCTTGAATTGATTTCAGTTTTTATATTCTGTGGGTATGTATTAGATCATCTACTGGCTTCATATCAGAATTGAGTACATTGGATTCTTGCTTCTTCATTCTTGTGATGCTTTACTAAGCAGAATGTGTTCCACCTCCATCCAGGTTAATGCAAAAGATATAAAGTCTCCGTCTTTTCTAGTGGCTGAATAGGATTCCATGGTACACATATACCACAGCTCGTAAATCCATTCCTGGGTTGGTGGGCATCTAGGTTGTTTCCAAATTTTGGAGATTGTAAATGGAGCTGCAATAAACGATCTAGTGCAAATGTCCTTACCATGAAATGACTTTGTTTTCTTCTGGGTAGATGCCTAATAATAGGATTGTGGGATTAAATGGGAGATTTAATTTGAGTTCTTTGAGGATTCTTTATACTTCCCTCCAAAAAAGTTATACTAATTTGCAGTCCCACTAACAGCGTGAAAGTGTTCTCTTCTCTCCACGTCCACACCAGCATCTGCATCTTTGAGACTTTGTAATATGTGCTATTCTCACTGGAGTTAGGTGATATCTCAGGGTGGTTTTGATTACATTTCTCTGACAATCAGGGATGATGAGCATTTATTCAAATATTTGTTAGCCATCCATCTGTCTTCATCAGGGAAGATTCTGTCCCTATCTCTTGCCATAGTAGGTCAGTAGGGTAGATGGGATTGTTTGGGGTTTTTTGGTGATTAATTTGAGCTCTCTGTAGATTTAATTATCAACCCTTTGTCAGATTCATACTCTGCAAGCATCTTTTCCCATTCTGTAGGTTCTTTTTACCACTTTCAAAAATCGACTCAAGATGGATACAAGATTTAAATCTAAGACACGAGACAATAAAAATCTTAAAAGAAAGTGTGGGGAAAGATCTTGACAATGTTGGACTGGAGAAAGATATTATGACAAAGACTTCAGTGGTCATTGCAACAACAACAAAAATTAACAAATGAGTCTTAATTAAGCTGAAAAGCTTATGCACAGCTAAGGACACAACAAGTAAAGCAAAATAAAAGTTTTTTTAAAAGAGAAAGATCTGAGAGAAGCTTGAGGATTAAAAAGGGGGCTTGAAAGGTCACTGCAAGACAGAAGTTCTGGATGGAATCCCAGGACTGCCCTTTGCCTTTTAATGTCTGTGATGGTTAATTTTCCATGTCAACTTGCCTAGGCTAAGGGATATTTAGATAGCTTATAAAACATTATTTCTGGGTATGCCTGTGAGAGTATTTCTATAATAAATTAACATTTGGATCAGTAGTCTAAGTAAACATGATACACTCACCCCCAAATGTGGGCTGACAACAACCAATCTGTCGAGGACCCATCCATACAAGACTAGGACAAAAAGGAGAGAGGGCAAATTGTCTCTTCTTGAGCTTGGATAGTCATTTTTTTCTTGCCCTTTCACATCAGAGCTCCTTGTTCTCAGGGTCTTGGACCCCAAGAGTTATACCAATGACTGCTCTCAGGATTTGCACTGACTTATATCAGCAATTTTCCTGATCACCCAGTTTGCATATACTATACTGTGGGACCTGTTGGCCACCATAGTAATGTAAGCTACTTATCATAATGAGCCTCTCATATAAAAAACCTCTGCATTCCTACCTAACAATGCTGTAGACATGAAGAAATATGTGCTTCATGACTGCAGGTTGAAAGGCCTACAGGAGACCATTCCTGAATACGAAATTTTGCAAAGTGTTTCTTTGACACATTTAACAACACTTTGATGGTGCTTATCTATATATTCCTCTTTTTTCAATAGAACAAGACTTATGCAGAAATGGGGACTCAGAAGTAACTCAGAACGTAATTTAATCATCCATACACGCTCTTCCAAAAAACATGATCCAGGGTTAACCCCTGTATGAGTTTTGTATACAAACTGCTCAATAAATGATTTCTAAACATGATGATGAACCAAATATCATATTTAGTATTATTGTCAAATACAACCCTCACTGAATTGTATGTGTAGAAGTTACATATAGCATTTAGCACAGTGCTGGTATAAAATGTCAATAATAGAAATATTCTCTTTCCAAGCCTCTCTTTTCTTTAAGCTGAATTTTTCTTTTTTTTTTTGTAAATAAGGCACAAAGTTTATTTACACTCACAATTGCATCCTAAATGGTTTTATAATTCATATTTACAACTCCCCTCCCCATAAAGATTTTGTATTTTGTGTTAGTCCTTCACATTTTCTGATATTTGGCATAATGTTCAAACACACTTCATATACTCTGACCTCCTTAAGCTGAGTTTTTCATGCTGCAATTAAACTCCCATTGTTTTTGTTCAATGCTTAAATAAAAAGGTAAAAATCTACAACATTAATTTACAAATTCCATTTTGCTTCAAAAGTAACAGAGCGTGCAATGCACTAAAGTTTTACTCAGTGGTTCTCTTTCCCAAAACACGGATGACAATTGCAAGGCAGAAGTTTTTGCTGCTGCTGTTATTCTTGTTATTTTATTTTGTTTGGTGTCTGAGAACATAGGGAACTTTTATAGTAAAATAGTAAGTAATGTATATGTGAAGGAGGAACCCCTGAGGTGAGTTGTGAACTGTTGGTCTGTGTATCATCTACCTATAAATTTTCAGTTTGCTGTAGCTCGTGTACTATCTTTGTAGGACTCCTTGAGTCTTGTAAGAGAAAAGATGGTAAAAATAATTCTTCAACAAACTAACTATATAACATCATTTGATCAGAAATTCCCTACCAGCATCACACAAATCAATCCCAATGAAACAAGTCCATTCATGGCCATGTTTGGAAAGGCCCATGGCCTTTCCTTTCAAGGAAAAGCTTGAATTAGCATCAATTGTACTACAAAGTAAAATAATAAATGCCACTTGTGTTCACTATCCAGGTCTCCAAAACAATCCTTGGGAAAAGTATTATTGTTTTATTAACTTCCTGTTTCTAATGTTGCTCTTTCGTTTGAAGTTTTATGTTTCATTTTAAGTTTAATTTATTCTCTCTCTCTCTTTTAAAAAATCGTAGCTGTGTACATTAATGTAATTATGGGGTACAATGTGCTGGTGTTATACACAATTTGAAAAACTTCCATCAAACTGGTTAACATAGCCTTTACCGCATTTTCTTAGTTATTGTGTTAAGACATTTATATTCTACACTTAGTAGATTTAACATGTACCCTTGTAAGATGCACCGTAGGTGTGGTCCCACCAATTACTCTCTCTTCACCCATCCTCTCCGTCCCCTCCCCCCCCTCTTTTCCTTTCATCTTGGGCTGTAGTTGGGTTATAGCATTCATATGGAAGTGTGGGTGTTTATAAATTGGTTTCATAGTAGGGTTGAGTACATTGAATACATTTCCTTCCATTCTTGAGATACTTTACTAAGAAGAATATGTTCTAGCCCCACCCATGTAAACATAAAGGAGGTAAAGTCTCCATCTTTTTTTATGCACAGCTAAGGACACAATAAGTAAAGTGAAATAAAAGTTTTTTTAAAAAGAGAAAAATCCGAGGGAAGCTGTGCATCCAATATTCCATGGTGTACATATGCCACAAGTTATTAATCAATTCATGGGTCAATGGGCTCTTGGGCTTCTTCCATGACTTAGCAATTATGAATTGCACTGCAATAAACATTCTGGTGCAAATATGTTTTTTTATAAAGTGATTTTTGGTCCTCTGGATATATACCTAGTAGAGGAATTGCAGGATTGAAAGGCAGGTCTATTTTTAGATCCCTAAGTGATCTCCAAACATCTTTCCAAAAGGAGCGTATTAGTTTGCATTCCCACCAGCAGTGAAGAAGTGTTCCCTTTTCTCCACATTCACGCCAATATCTATGGTTTTGAGATTATGTGATGTGGGCTACTCTTACTGGAATTAGATGATATCTCAAAGTGGTTTTGATTTGCTTTTCTCTGATGATTAAAGATGATGAGCATTTTTTCATGTACCTGTAGGCCATGCGTCTGTCTTCTTCAGAGAAGTTTCTCTTCAAGTCCCTTGCCCACAAATGCAGAGGGTGCCAAAAAAAGTATACACAATTTAAGCAAGGGGAAAAAAATTTATTAAAATTGCAATACTCAATATAGAATGATAACAAAAGATGAACACAAGTTACATTGAACACCTGTTATAGTTGTACAAGTGAAAGGTGATTTGAGTGTTACAAGTTTAGTGCCGTGTCTTCCTTTCTTAAAATGTATATACAGTTTTTGGCATCCTCTGTGTATGTCAAAAAAATTCTATAGTTTTGAAAACAGCTACTGGCCATAATTATAAACATCATAATCACTTCATTTAAGTTATATACCTTGTTCTTGCTTCATCAAGTAATGCAACTAAAGTCATAATATATTGCAAATCCTTCAATGAGGAAGAAGGAAAATAAAAAGCTATTAGCAGATGGTGTGAATGAGTCATACATGGCACAGACTATCACTGAGATATTAATCATCTGTTTGTATGAACTTCCTGCTGACTTTGAAAAGAAACTGCTTAACTCCCAATGACATGTAACTTAATTCGGGAAAAATAAAGGTATGAGTTTTACCAAAAAAAAAAACCAAAAAACAAACTGTCAGCATTAGAGAATAGGTGTCAGTGGCTTGAAGTAAAATCCTAGAGACGATAGCAGAGCACTCTTTTAGGAAAGTCAGGGGCACAAATAATCCTGATGGCACAAAAAAATGGTGCTTTTTTTTTTTTTTTTTTGCTGATTTGTTTGAGTTCTTTACAGCTTCTAGATGTTAGTAATTTGCTGGACATATGATCTGTGAGCATTTTCTCCCAATCGGTAGGTTGCCTGTTTACTCTGTTAATTATTTATTCTGCTGCACAAAAGCTTTTTGATTTAATTGAGTCTTATTCACTTATTTTTCATTGTTGTAGTATTTGCCTTTGCAACCCCATCAAAAAGTAGGCAAAAGACATGGAAAGAATCTTTTCTTTTTTTCTTTTTTTGAGACAGAGCCTCAAGCTGTCACCCTGGAGAGAGTGCTGTGGCATCACAGCTCACAGCAACCTCCAATTCCTGGGCTCAAGCGAGTCTCCTGCCTCCGCCTCCCAAGTAGCTGGGACTGCAGGCGCCCGCCACA
>CAUYRH010107732.1:0-11166 GCA_963574655.1 Perodicticus potto | reverse complement strand
AGATTGGGCTAATTAATTACAGTTCAATATCCAGTTTTTTTTTTTGCAGTTTTTTTTGGGCCGGGGCTGGGTTTGAACCCACCACCATCCAGCATATTGGACTGGAGCCCTACTCCTTTGAGCCACAGGTGCCGCCCCTATGTAGGAAGAATTTTTCACAACACAATAGAGGTTGTGCCTGACAACCCCACAGCTAAAATCAAACACGGTGTTGAAAGGCTGGAAAATTTTCCTCTAAAATTAGGAACAAAACAAGATGGCCACTTTCACCACTTTGCCTCAGCATAGACTGAAAGTTTTAGGTTGAGCACTTAGCAAAATAACAGATGTAAAAAGAAGTTAAATTAGAAAGAACATGGTTGGTTTTGTTTACAGATGATATTATCTTTTATATAGAAACATCTATAGACATTACCCCCAAATGCTTAGAATAAACGAATTCAATAGAGTTCCAGAATTGATACATAATTTAGTTTTGTTCCTATGTACTTATAATGAAATATCTGAAAAGAAATTTTGAAAAATCTTATTTAAAATAGAATCAAAAAATAAGATTTTAAGAATAAATTTGTCTAAGGAGATGCTGGCCTTGGCAATGATATTTTGGATTTAGAACCAAAATCATAGGCAATAGAAACAAAATTAAGCAAGTGGGACTACATCAAAATAGTTTCTTCACACTAAAAAATTCAATCAACAAAACAAAAAAGCAACTTACAGAAGTGGAGAAAATATTTGAAAACCATATATTCAATAAAGGAGTAATATCCCAGATATATAATAAACTCATGCAATAACATGAAAACATTATTAAAAATAGTCAAAGGACTTGAATAGACATTTTTCCAAAGAAGACATACAAATAGCCAACAGTTATACGAAAAGATTCTTAATATCACTAACCATAGGGAAATTCAAATTGAAATCACAATGAGATATCACCTCACACCAGATATTATGTCTATTATCAAAGAAACACAAGATAACAGATATTGTTGAAGATCTAGAGGAATTCTTGTACACTGTTTATAATAATGCAAATTGATTCACCTATTATAGAGAACAATATGAAGATGGCTCACAAAGTAACATAGCTACCATATGAACCCACATACATGTTCATATATGTGTATGTGTATGTGTGCATTTGTTTATATACACACATACAGAGTGGCCATAAAATTTGTGTGCAATTTAAAAATTTTACACTTTACATTTAAAACTTTAAAATTTTTAAACTTTAAACTTTAAAATTTAAACTTTATGGCTACACTGTATATATACATATTTGCCCACATACACATACTCAAGTTATGTTCTCATGTCATTAGTGAAGAGACAGAGACTCATTCTATAGTGATTGCTCATCCAACACCTTTGAAATATCTAAAGAGAAAATACCAGAGCCAGAAGAGTACAGGAAGATATTCCAACACTTTATATAAGCACATGTATGTTCCCAATTAATACAGACAAATTTACTTTGTGCTTGAAAGGGGAAATTAGAGAAGACAGCATTACATTTTTATTTCTATCATGAAAAATAATAATTCTTTAATTATATATGTAATTTTGATTTGTATCTGTATTTCACTGCATATGGGAGTCTCCTTTGAAATCCCATATGTACAATAATCAGACATAATTAAAGACTTTCAAATGTAGTATGAGTTTTCATGGACCTCATCAGTTTTTGAGAATAAATGGGGTCTCAGAATAGGTAAAACTTAAAATTCCACGGGCTCTTATCTCCACAGAATCTTAGCCTTCTGTAGAATCCAGAAGTATATGTATTGCTGGGAATTCTTAGGAATGTCTCACATGTAGTTACAGAAAAGAAAAAGCATGATCCTGCTGGACTAAACACCTCAAAATGCTCCACTAGTGTCACTATTACTCATGAGAAAAAACATACACTTCTAATTTTCCCTGCTGCTCCAGTATCTTGCCAACGTCTGCCGTTGCTCTAACTCCTGCTACAGATAACACCAAATCACTAGCATTCTCAGCATCTCAGAGCTGCCTAATATTTTGTGAAGTGTTGGAGAAAGCTTTCTGTATCCCCAAATATCATCTTTTGTTGATAGGACAGATTTAGTGTACTATGAAATAGAAACTATTTGTGTGTTAACAGATATTTTAGCAGACAGGATTTTCAGAGTTTCATTATTATCCTTGGGGAAAATCCCAGGCACAATCCAATGTAAACTGTAAGCATCATGAGGGAAGTAAACATATCCGTTTCATTCATCATGGAGTTCATTAAATATTTGCTTTAAAATGAGTGAGTGACAGAGCAGGAAATTTAATGAAATCAGCACTGCACTATGCTTAGAATTTCTTTTGCCTAACGTGACCATACATTGATAACAATGTCAATTTTGTGCTGTGTGCCTGTTTACCTTATAGTGAATTCTCTCCCAGAAAGCTTTGCAACTGTCATGCCAATTGGTTTTGTCAGTTCTATCTCTTTGTTTCACCACACATTTCTAAATACTACGTAGACTTGAGTTGTGATGTGCCTTTATATATCTACATAATTTTTAAATAATGCAAAAATGTCACAGTTATGTAAAACAGATGCTTAATTTTATAATGCTTCAGATACAGTGCAAGAACATTATAATAATGTTTTAATTTATTTCCTCCTGGACTTTAAGTAATTGTTTTCTCTCATTAGATTATGTTGTTTCTCAGCATTTTTAAAAAGTTTATTATTTTTCAGTTCACTGAGCAAATCTGTAATTTTCTGTCTTTTACTAAATTTGGGGCAATTTCAGACATTTATCTTTAATTACTTTTCTGCACGAATATTTTTCATTCCTGCTTCAAAAAATTCAATGACATAAATTTATTTTAATTAACATTGTTATAAATATTACTTCATGTTCATTATTTGGCCTTCATAATGGATAATTTCTTTTTTTTCTTTGTGACAGAGTCTCACTTTGTTGCCCTCAGTAGAATGCTATGACATCACAGCTCACAGCAACCTCAAACTCTTGGGCTTAAGAGATTCTCTTGCCTCAGCCTCCCAACTAGCTGGGACTACAGGCACCTGCCACAATGCCCATATATTTTTTGGTTGTAGTTGTAATTGTTGTTTGGCAGGCCTGGGCTGGATTCAAACCTGCCAGCTCTGGCACCCTAGCCACTGAGGTGCAGGAACTGAGCCATAATGGATAATTTCTATTGATTCATGTTCCATATACTCACTATTTTATTTTTATTTCCAACAGAAAGAAGTAAAGGACATCCAAATTGGACTTAAAAATGGTATAAAACTATCTCTGCCAGCTGGTGAAATGATCTTATACTTACAAAAACCTAAAGGTCCCTTAAAAGCCTTCTAGATTTTATAAATTAGTTCAGTTGGTCTCAAGTTACAAAATAAATATACATCATTCAGTAGCATTTATGTGCACCAATAATGATGAAGCTGAGAACCAAATCAAGAAGTCAATCTCATTTACAATAGCAGCCAACAAAATAAAATACCTAGGTATACATAATATTTGACCAAAGAGGTGAAGACCTCCACAAGGAAAACTACAGAACACTGATGCAGGAAACCATAGATGATTCAAATAAATGAAAAAAAAATCCCATGGTCATGAATTAAAACAATTAATGTTGTAATTGATTGATCCTTTTGATCATACTGCCCAAAGCAATCTATAGATTCAAAAAAGTTTATAACAAAGTATATGAACATCATTTTATCGTTTTATTTATAGCAAAATATATGAACATCATTTTTGACAAGATTAGGAAAAGACAATCCTGAAATTCAAATGGAACTAAAAATCCATTTTAATCCTAAACTAAAAGAAAAAAACAGAGGCATCACTTTATCTGACTTCAAATTGTACAAGGCTATAGTACCCAAAATAGCATGCTACTGATTTAAAAATACACAAACATATCCATCAGTGAAACGCAATGGAAAACCCAGAAATAAAACAATATTCCTTCAACCAAACGATCTTTGACAAATCAGACAAAAACATACAGTGGGAAAGAATACCCTTTTCAATAAATAGTTCTGGGAAAATTGGATAGCCATTTGCAGAAGAATAAAACGGATCCCAATCTCTCACCATATACAAAAATTAATCTGGATGGCTTAAAAACAACTGAAATATAACACATGAACCATACAAATCCTGGAATAAAACCTAGGAAATACTTCTTGATGTTGACCCAGCAAATAATGTATGACTAATATCCCCAAAGCAAATTCAACTAAAACAAAAGTATACAGATAGGATACAATAAACCAAAAAGCTTCTGTGTAGCAAAATAAATATTCAACACAATAAATAAACAACTTACTACATGGGAGAAAATATTCATAAGTTATGCAACAAATAAGGAACTAATAACCAGAATTCTTAAGGAACTGAAACATTTCAACAAAAAAAACATAAACACAAACAACCCTATCAAAAAATTGACAAAAACCACGAATATATATTTTTGAAAATGCGATCTATTAATGGCCAACAAACATATAAAAATGATTAGTTAACCATCAGATAAATGCAAATTAAAACTATAGTAAGATACTATCTTACTTTTGTCATAATGGCTAATTTTTTTCTCTGCAGTTTTTGGCCAGGGCAGGGTTTGAACCTACCACCTCTGGCATATGGGGCTGGCACCCTACTCCTTTGAGTCACAGGCACCGCCCCAGAATGGCTAATATTAAAAAGTCAAAAAACGATAGATGATGATTGATACAGAAATGAGAAATGGTTGTGAAATGGGAATGTTTCTACACTGTTGGTAGAAATATAAATTAGTACAATCACTATGGAAATTAGTATGCATATTTCTGAAAGAACTAAGAATAGACCTAACATTTTATCAAAAACATTCACTACTGAGTATCTACCCAGAGGAAAAGAAGTCATTATGTCTAAAAGATGCCTATTTGCATGTTTGTCATAGCACAATTCCCAATAACAAAGACATAGAATCAGCCTAACTGTCCACCAACCAAAGAACAAATAAGAAAATGTATGTATAGATCATGGAATGCAGTATGTATAGACTCAGACATAAAACAAATGAAATGATGTCTTTTGCTACAATCTGGATAAAACCACAGACAATTATCCTAAATGAAATAACTCAGGGATGGAAAAATTACATAACTGCATGTCCTCACTTAAAAACAAAGTAAACTATGACTATGCATGGTCATACAGAGTGTGATAATAGACATTGGAGTCTTCAAAGGTCAGTGGTAGGAAAACAATGAGGGATGAAAAATTACCTATTGAGTACCATGTGTACTATTTGGTTGATAGGCACACTAAAACTTATGTCCTCACAACTATACAATATATCCATGTAAAAATCTGTCTTTTAACTACTAAATATAATGAAATACAATCAAGAAAACATAATTCTATCTTAGTATTAATTTCAAAGGTGTATATTGTATAGAGGATGATTATATTACCTGCTTTATTTTTTTTCTGATAATTGAAACATGTTGGGGTTGGCATCTGTTCATTGTTCTGTTTTTGTGCCCTTCAACAACGGTCATATTTTCTTATTTTTTTAGCTTATGAAACTTTACTTTTTTTATTTCAAATTAATATGAGAGAACAAATTTTTAGGGTCTCACACCCAAGGTAAAGTTCAAGTTGTAGGAGAGCCCCTCACTCAGGGAGGTATGCTTAATACCCTTTCATTGGGTATATTAGGTGAGATTACACTAAATCCCCTCCCTCCTCCTCCTGCCAATTGCCCTCTCCCCTTTCCTCCCCTCTCCTTCCTCACCCCTTTCCCTTAATAAACTATATTTGTGTTTTATCATTTGTATGAGTGTGTAAGTGTTTACATATTGGTTTCATATTTGTATTGAGTTCATGGGATTTTTTTTCCCATTCTTGAGATACTTTACCAAGAAGAATATGTTTCAACTCCAATGAGGTAAACATAAGAGATGTAAATTCTCCATCTTTTATGACTGAATAGTATTCCATGGTATACATATACCACAATTTGTTAATCCATTCATGGATTGATGGATATTTGGATTGCTTCAATGACTTGGCAATTATGAATTGAGCTGCAATAAACATTCTAGTACAAAAGTCTTTGTGGCAAATATTTTTTGTTCTTCCACTAATGGGATTGCAGGATCAAATGAAAGGTCAATTTTTAGTTCTTTGAGGACTCTCCATACTTCTTTCCATAAAGATTGTGTTAGTTTGCAGTCCCGCCAGCAGTGTAGAAGTGTTCCCTTCTCTCTACCTCCATGCCAGCATCTGCAGTTTTGGGACTTTGTGATGTGGGCTAATCTTAGTAGAGTTAGTTGATATCTTCAAGTGGTTTGGTTTTTCTTTGTTTTATTGTTTTTTAATGTTGTCATGGACATTTTTAAATTTTATGTAATGGGACTTCGGCTCCTGTTAAAATTCCTCTGGGGAAATTTGTTTATTTTTTATTTTAGCAAGCAATTGACTAAGTCATTTTTATATCACAAATTACATATTTCTTTCTGTAGGTGGTATTATGAATGACATTTTGCTGTATTATTCAGGTGTACCCCACTGACAAGACACTGGTAGGGTTAAGCTGTCAATGAGCTGTGGTTTCTGTTGTACTCACAATGCCAAAGCCTTTGCTATTGTTCTTTGAATGTTTTCCCACATTTGCACTATGGAATGAAACTTGGATTTGAGTTATTTTAGACATGGAATGAAAGGATCCACTTCTCCAACTCTCCTATCTCTGCAGTTTTCCTCACACTCTGCAGATCCTCAGGGTCCCTAAACTGCTTCTCTAGCTGGATGTATTAAGTTTTGAACACTTTTGCAGTTCAGTGTAAACCTGTAGCAAAGAATTAAAGAATAGAGGGGGAAACAAAAAAACATGGAGCTTCCCTCCAACCTCTGCAAAAGAAAGATGCTTTCCTTAGTGCTTTATACAAGAGACATAGGATTTCTTTGGGAGTTTTAGGTATCTCTGAATTGCAGCAGTGCAATTCAACAGCTGAACTTCAGGATGGGTAGGAAAGAAAAAAAAAAGAAAATGATATTTTTTCCCTGCATCCTCCCCTCCCCTCACCCTGTGGCTCGAAGGGTGTTTTTTTCTGGTATTTTGGTTAGAATATTTTTTTTTCATGAAGTTTTGGCTGCCTGTTCCCACTGCATAATTCCAAGATATGGTTTGTCTGCTGGTCAAAATGTGCTCTTACGAATGAAAACAAAACAAAATAGAAAATTTACTGGTCTTCAGATTTTGGCTTCCCTTTCCATTTTTTCTGCTATTGTTTACATTCTAGAGTCCTCATATTGTCTTTTATATTTCATCTGTAATTTTAATAACTTAAGGCTCTGATGTTATCAGAGTTATATCAGAGTTACATTGTAGCAGACTTTCTTTGCCCCTTCTTCTCACTCTCTCTCTCTCTCTTTTTTTTTTTTTTTTTTTTTTGCTGTTTTTGGCCAGGGCTGGATTTGAACCCGCCACCTCTAGCATATGGGGCCAGTACCCTACTCCTTTGAGCCACAGGCACCGCCCCTCACTCTCTTTTTAAATAGGAGTGATCAGATATCAAATGTTGAAAAGTTAATGTGTATCAAGTATTTTTGCATTAAACATAGGCATTACTGCTCCAGTTGTACAGAATACATTATAATCTCACAGTTTGTCATTAAAAAACTAGGGCTTGGACACAGATCTTCTGAATTTAAATAGCTTTTCCATTTGCACCTGGAGGAAAATATACCTTATAATTGTCAGCATAAAATACATCATATTTATAGGGTGTTTATACCATTTGTCAAGTGAGTGAATTTCTTTTTATGAATTACAAGTGAGAAATCACATCACTACTCTGTCTCTACATAAACTTTATTAATTCAAACATATTCTGATCCATAAGACATTACTAAATTATTTCTTATTTATTAATCTCACCAACTATCTTTCTGTCCTCACTTAAAGTTATATTTCTGGGTAACTCTGCTTTCATTTTATTCTCACATAAAAGTAAGTTTAGTTTCAACTTATTTCTTTTCCTTTCCTTTATTCCAACTTCTGTCCTCCTTTCCCCTTCTTCCACTTAACCAAATACAGTCCATAGGGAAATATAAGAATCCTTAAGTTTCTTTCCAACTTTGAGTACATTTTCTTGGTAGAAAACTGCAGTTCTTGTTTCTATGGAAAATGATTTGGTTAAATGATTATTCCTAGCCCATTCTATAAACAAAGATGTTTTTGTTTCATTTTATTCTTATATATTGATGGCTAATTTCTGTATGTTAAAATTGAGGATCAGGCCCTTCATTTGTCCCATAAATATAAATTTATATTTACACCATTCCAATATTAGTGTGTTGACTTATTTTTAAAAAATGAAGTCTAACAACAGGCTTATAGAGTAAAACACAAACTATCATTTTACAGTTCAATGAATTACCACTTAAGTGAATACCCATGTAACTAGCACTTAGGTTAAAAAGCAAAACATTGCCAAAACCATGAGTGATTTGACTTTTAATGTTTCTTAGAGATTGCTCTTGTGTTTCATAGTCATCTAGTAGTAGAACATCATTTAAATTAAGTGCAATCAATTTGCACAATTTAAAAAAATATGTTTCGTTACAGAAGGAGATGAAATATCTATATGTGATTGATTACCTTCGTAGCTTTGCAGTCAAAGAGAATACATGAATAACTTGCTTACCCCATTAATGAATGAATTTTATCTTTTCTTTGGTATTTAAATTTAAATTTAAATTCAACAAGTGAGGAAATGAAATTACTTTAAAGCTATTGCGAATCTTCTGTAACAGGGCAGCTCTTTCTACAAATAAATAACTTTCCCTATTTCTTCTGTATCAACACAAATTTTTGCAGTCTGTTTCCTTAGATACGCACACATACAAATACACACAAAGGAAATTATAAGGAATCACTGGTTGCTTTGATAGAAGTAAGTTGTCTATATTCCTGATAGCTGTCTTTATAGGGCCGAACAGGGTATGGAACAGATGCACTGCATTTTTTTTTTCTTCTAAAAAATGTGCTTTTGTTTGCTGCTGAAATGGTGATTCTAAGTATTTTTAATTTAAACCTCCGTAAACAAAGTGTCAATTTTACATACTGTAGCACCCTTACCTTTTCTGTTTGTTTTTACATATCTTACTTAAGATTTGAACATGTAGTATAACTTTGAATAGAAGTACTTTTAAGCATCTTGTTTTATTTCATCTAAGCCCACATCATCCTGAAGTTTGCCTCATCCTTATGGTTTCTACTGAGAGTGTAGCAAATCAGTGTATGAAAAAATGTATTTAATTGTTCATGCACTAATAGGCTCACAAATAAATCTGAATAAACAAAATTCATCTCTGAAAATCATGTGTGGAACCCTGTATGCTGCGTAAGTATTATTTTGAACTCTTACAGTCCTTTCCTGGTCTGAAACTCCAGATACGAAATACCTAGCATAGTACTGTACTATGGGGGGCGGGGGTGCTAATTTCTCTCTAAAGTTCACATAATGGTCTTTTCTTTTTTTCTTTAATGATGTGAAGGTTTTTTTACCCTCAAAGGATTTTTAATTAGACATTTGTCTAAGACAAGATGAGCATAATTTTACACATCCATTAGCTAATATGCATTTAGAAATCTGTGATTAACAGCTTGAAATTGTGCCAGTTCCCTGTGCTTCAAATAAATATTCACAAATAAATGTGCAATAGCTATCTTTAATTTTGATAACTATTCCTTGGAGTTAAATTATTTCCACCTACTGAAACTAAAAATACATTATGTGTTTTTTCATTCTCTTTCATTGAAGATGGCAATCACCCCTATTCTTTTTGCTTTTAAAAGTCCTAGTTTAGCTAAAGTTCTCATTAATCTATTGTATACAAGACAAGCTCAATTAATAGTAGGGTAATATAAATATGTTTCATGTGTTAAGATTATATTCAAGGACTATAAAAGTTGTCCTTAAATAAAATAAAAATTGTTTTATTATTTTAAAAAGAACATATTTATCATAAATTCTAAAATTCATGAAATATAATTAATATTATGTATCTATCAACATTATGTGAACGTGAATATTTTTTGAAATGTACATCTCTGTGCATTCTATGAATAACTGTTTTCTCTCATGAAAGTAATTCTGTTGTAATTTTCCTTCTTTTTATTGATATTAATATCAAATTATGAATTCATTCAAGATTTTAAAATAATTTCTGATGGGATCTTTATACCTGTTGCATTTATTGATTTGTGTTTTACTTGATTTCTGAATGGACTTTCCTAAGACATGGTAAGAATCAAATGTATTTGGTGTGTCAAATTTTAGACACAATAATACCTTTGTGGAAATGTACTACTTTAAACTTTTCAAAGTGTTTTCACTTACATTATGCATTTGTTGTTTGTAACAGCACAGTGGAATATTTATGGTACACGTTACTTCCCTGATTTCAAAATGAAAAAAGAAAAGTCTAAGATTACTTGACATGTTAATGATGAAGTTTAATATCCTCATGGTGTGCCATTACACCATACCAAGAAACGTCAAAATTCACATAGTAAATTGTGAGAGGCAATGGAGATTTAACTCTTCTCATATTCATGATTCAGGTACTTGTCTTCACAATACTTTTTTTCCAATGCATATAGTCCTTTAGATTAGCCTCATACTTTTAAATACTGTTAAATTACCTTTTAGCAAAGTCGAAGTCCTAATTTCCAAGCTTAAATTATACACGTGATTATTAATAATGGTCAATCATTATAAAATGGTGATTGGACCTTATAAACAATTTCATAGATAAGTCACTTAATTCTCCCGTCATCATTTTCCAAAAGAACATTATTTTATTAAACAAGAATATCCAGTGTAAATAATTACTCAGCCAAGAGTTTAAGAGTAAATTACCATATTAAAACAAGTTTTGAATGATCTAGAATGCCAGGTCAAATTTTAGCAATCTTTTTCAAATTTATTTTGAAAATTTCTAATTTAACAAGATCTTGGGAAAGGGGAGAGGGAGGGAAGGGGAGGGAGAGGGAGGGTGGGGGGAGTGAGGATAGAGGGCGGGATCACACCGGTGGTACATATTTGAAGGGTTAGGAGAAAACTTCTAAATACGGATCAAAATTGTTCTCACAAAG
>CAUYRH010107727.1:0-16519 GCA_963574655.1 Perodicticus potto | reverse complement strand
ATATAGTGATTAAGAAAATGCCATGAAGGCTATCTCTCACAGTACGATCAAAATGTTTCTGATTGTATATGAAGCACATTCTGCCCTATGATTGCACCAATGTACACAATTATGATTTAATAAAATTATTAAAAAAAATAGAAAAACTGAAAAATAAATAAATAAATAAATAAAATAAGCTTGTACATTTCTCCTATGGATGTCTATAATTCATCCTCAGTATGTTCCCAAATCTGTGCCGGCATTAGAAGGACAAGACATTGTACTAGTGGGTTTTTCGACTATTTTTTGAAGTATTATTTTCCCAACACAAAAGAACTTTTTTTCTCAGTACAACGAAAATTGAAATCCCGTATGTATTCAATGGTAAATAGAGAGATTTTATTTTTATTTCCATTTGAAGAGTTACATTTCATATAAAAGTTTACAAATAATGGTTTTTATTTTGATTTTTCAGTATAAAAGAAAACTGCCTTGATGGCATATTATGATGTAATGCTAATTGCTTGTAGGATAGTTAAATGTCAGTATTGAAACCTAATCTCTAGCTGCCGTCTGGTAGATATGAACGAATGTTCACCAAGCATGTAGTTCGTATTTGTTGCATTGTACACTGCAACTAATAAGCCAAGGAATCGACATATGTTAGGTGCGTGTACTGTTTCTAAAAACCGCAAACTAAGAATGATAAATTATCAATATAGTTTAGTATTTGCTCATTGTACTATCCTCTTTTGTTATGTATATGTAGGGAAATCATAGGGATTACAAATTCAATTTGAGTAAAGTTTAAAACCATATGCTTTAACTTAAGGGCCGAAGCAAAGGGCCTTTAACTTAAGATGGCCGAAGCACTGATATTATATATTTGCTGTAAAGAGAATTATAAGAGTTTTATTTTTCTGATATTAAAAGTTACTTCATAAAGACTTGTTTCCATTAACTTATAAAAAAGGCCTGAGTGCCCTGCCTCTTTGAACATTTGTCTTTGCTCTTTATCAACGACGTTTTGCTAATTTTCCTATTGGGGTGCTTGTCTTTTTAAAAGTGTGTTCATCCATTTACGTTAATCTCATACGACTGCGCTTATATCAGTGAATTTCTGTGAATACTTTTTTGGACTAAGATAACATACACTACACTTATGTGAAAGAATAAGCGTGTTTTATAAAGCTGACAGCTCAGAGCGGCAAGTCACTTCTGCTGCTTACCAGTCAGGGGAGCAAGTGTAGATGCGGCATGGGAGAGAGCCGATGGGAGAGAGCAGGGGCCTGAGAGTGGGTGTCCTTGACCCTAGCAGGGACAAAGGAGACTTGCAAAGGTCACCTTATCTCCTTCTCGCCTCACAGTCATGCACAAGACAGGTGAGGCAGATAATATTTCCTTTTCATAAGGACGTGTCCCAGTTCATAGCAATTCAAGCCCCAATTTAGGGATTTCTCTGCCATATGACACTGATTCACATGTGTGTAGAAATAAATGAAGCATTAAAATATAATAAAATTAGTATAGTAATATTGAAACATTTTTTAATGTTCCATAGCATGAAGGTCCCGGACCAGGTCATTATGACTTGAAAGTACCCTCAATAAATCCTGTTACTTCTTGTTTTCAGTCCAGAGTACCTCGATTCATGCCCAACCGTTCAGTAAGTATTCTGAAAGACAGACTTCCCCACCCTCACAGCTGGGGGGGTTTCTGACCCTGTGTGTGCTGGGGGAGTTGGAGGTGGGATGGGAGAATGATTGTTGTATACAGTTCGGGTATATACAGTTGCCTGTCAAGGCAGTAAGGAGTAAAGGGTTCAAACTCCTGGACGCTCTCCGCCAGCCACAGGCTTAGCGTGACTACAGACCAGAAGTCCATGGCTGAATTATGGATGCAGCCATCATTGTCATGACCTGCATGCTTAGCACGGGAACACCTCTACTGAATTGAGGCAAGCAGTGAACGTGGGTCAGTACAAAAGTTTTGAGATACACAAAAACCAAGAAACATAAAATCCACATGGACAGAAACAAATGATGCCCTCCTGACAACACTGATGAACCAAGCAGACTGAAACATGCATGCGTGGGACGCTGTTGATTGTGTTTCTTAGAAGTTAAATAATGGGCCATAACAGGGTCTGTCTCAAAACTTTCAAAGTGACCTGCATACAGTGGCTGTGTCCAACCAGTGAGAACTGCCATTCTCTTCTGGGAGCCCAAGGAAGCAAAGAGTTGAAGCCCCTGCCCCAAAGGACTCAGGACAATAGAAAAGGAGCTCAAGTCCACGGAGAAATACAAAGAATGGATTCTAGCAGTGTGCACGGCTCCCCAGATTCTAGGAGTGAGCAGAGCTCCCCATAAGCCTAGAGAAGGCCAAGAAAGATCACGAAAGCCCAACATGGTGCTTACCAGCAGTAGCTCTTTCTTTTTTTTAATGCCACAGACAGTGTTAATTGCCATGGCCTTGTTGCTTCCTGCCTGTACCTTAGCCTGACAGAAATACAAATTCTGTACATTTCCTGTGAGATTTCCTCCCAGCTTGGTGGGGGTGGTAGGAGAGAGCTAGTACTGTCACTGCCTGGGCTGCAGATCTCCTAGCCCCATCTGGCCTGTGTGTCTCTGCTCCAGAGCTGCGGGGCTACAGTATTTGGATAGTGTAGCCTTTACCTGGAGGAATGCTGGGGAGGCCGTGCCAGTAAAATGGCAGACAGACCAACAACAGCAGGCTGGGGCATCCTCACACCTTAGTGGCATCACCACAATCCAGAAACAAATGTTTGTCAGAGCTCAATGGCTGAACAGTCTATGGAGGACTGAGTCATACTAACCAAACTCCCAGGAAACTGAGCATGAAGCCAGTTATAAGTGTTAACTTATAAGCATCTACCATGGGCTCTGGTGACTGGGGCCGCCATTCTGTGAAGTCTTTCCCTTATAGGAAATTTTCATGGAAGCCGAGGATGACCAGAAGGTCACCTCATGACAGCGAGATCTGGGTTGAGAAGCCCCGCTGGATGCTATCAAGGTGGCTGAACCACAACCATCAGCCTCCCCAGAGGTGGCCTTGTGGGGTGAAGGGGACCTGAACCTTCTGTCTGCATTCTGGCCTTCTAGGACTCCACATGCATGTTGAATCCTCACTAATAAAGGCTTCAACTTCCTTTGACGTTTGGCCAGGACTTGATTAGATTTCCAGGCTGCCGCTCTGCTTTTGGCAAGAGAAACATCCTGTCATTTAAAGCGGCTTCTGCAGACAACTGATCTCATCCACTAACCACTCTGTTTCACTCTCCGGGTAATCCTGTTTCCACTCTCACTGTCTCCTGAAGAGATAACAAACTGCAAGGAAGCCTGGAAATGACAAAGAGGTGATAATGATAAATAAGAACAGTGGCAATGGCCAGCATGTGGAGTGCTTGCTGCCGGCCTGGCTGGTGCTTGTGTCCTAGAGATTCACCAGGGAGCCACACAGCCTCCCACAGGCAGGCGCCCACCCCACGTGATGGGTGATGTGTGGGGAGCCCATGCCCCAGGGTCACACTGAGCCATTGGTGGTGGGACTGGGGCTTGAACTCAGGCCTGTTGGAACTCGAAAACCCTTGTCCTTAACCACCACTCTGGTATTTCTCCAACAGACCTAAAATACAATTCCTCCAGATTTCAAGAATATGTGCGTGTGCACTTAGCATGGGAAACACTGACCCAAGAAATTGAAGTCCCACTCTATTACATGAAAATGGCGTTTGTTTACAATTTATCACTACCAAAGAGAAACTTGGTTTGAATAATTGGCAGAATTATTTTTCAGGAATTTCATCAAAATGAAAACATGACTTTTTAAAATGAGAACTTCTGGATCCCTTAGGAATACTTCCCGAGCTTGGGGTCCACACACTCTGGTTGTGTCTCAGTCTATGGTGTACTTTGTCATTCTGGGTCAGTGATTGTAACACAACTCAAGTTGGAGAAGCAGTTTGGGCTTTTGAGTTGGGCCATCTGGGTTCAGAATCTGTTCTTTTCACTCACCTAGTCTAGGATTAGGTCACTAAGGGGAAGGACTATGGCATTCCTTGGGACTGGAACTGTCTAGGTGGGTCATCCTGTGGGAGAAAGTGTGCCTTAAGGTACAGGTGGGATGTGACCCCTGGCTTGACTTGGCCTTCTCCCAGAGGCCACCTTCCATGCCTCATAGTTACCCTCCGACAGGAGCAGCCTCAGCTCTGAAAACACGCTTCAATTCAAGGGGCCTCCAGGACCCCGGCAGGTATGGCCCTTTTTTCCCTCCATGGGGGATTCATCCACCACATGGAAGCCAGCAGCCAGGCACAGGAGGTTCAGGGTTTTGATGTCACTGTCTCATCAATCCTATTTTCTTCTCTGTTTTCAGAAAACCCCAGGCCCAGGGGCCTACACAGCTTCAGTGCAGTTCCCAAAGCAGTCCCCAACCATCGCCAAAATGGGCCGAGAACACAGCCTTTTCTTTAACAACACAATTGGCTTTTAAAATAAAGCAATCTTGGCACCAAGCTGCTTTGAGTTTTAGCAAGTTCTTATGTTTAGAAAACTATATTTTGTCTATTACTTGTGTGTGGGAGGGCGTTGACCACAGGATGTGATCAATTGCCCCGGGGGGGACCATCCTGCTTGCTTATCTGTAATAGTTCCAGCATAATTACCAGTTTACTCTCAAAATGACCTGGTTTGAGTGATAAATTGTGTGCTTGCTCTGCTCAATACCAAAGAGCATATTCTGAGAGCCTGTGCCCTTGGGCTGCTCTGACAGCAGCATGGGCCTTGGTGTCAACTCCATCAGTCTTTTTTTTTTTGAGACAGAGCCTCAAGCTGTCACACTAGGTAGAGTACCGTGGCATCACAGCTCACAGCAGCCTCCAACTCCTGGGCTCAAGCGATGATTCTCCTGCCTCAGCCTCCCAAATAGCTGGGGCTACAGACGCCCGCCACAGCGCCCAGCTATTTTGTGGTTGCAGTCGTCATTGTTGTTTGGCGGACCCAGGCTGGATTCAAACCCACCAACTCAGGCATATGTGGCTGGAGCCTTAGCCGCTTGAGCCACAGGCGCCCAGCCAACTTCATCAGTCTTGAAGCCTTCCTCAGGTAGTGAAAGTTAAACTGAGGCCAAGCTGAGCCTTGACAGGATCCCAAAAGGTGGTTCTTTCTCTCTTTCTACACTTGAAAAGAATGGCTTTTGATTCAAGCGAGTCTTTGTGGTTTCGAGACTATGACATTATGTTTAGTATTAACAACATGCAAGGTCCTATATTAGAGTTGAGGAGTGGAGGCTTGAGACAAAGATGAACTAGGCATGTGACTGAGTTTGGGGAGGGTTAAGGGAGATGGGACTAGAAAGGGACCAGGGCAGTCCTGGCTCAGGGAAGGCTAAGCCAGCCATGCCAAGACATCCTGCTCCATCACTCCGTGTTTGTGGCTCGGTGGCAGCCCGCCTGCTGATAGAGTTCCAACAGGAAGATGGCCTGTATTTCAGGAAGCTGCCAGATCATTGTGCCAGATGCACAGAGGAGTGATTGTGACAATGAAGGCTGTGAGCATTCAGGGGAGGGAAAAGGCAGCATGGCTCAAGCCTGGGAGGTAGAGGATGGCCACGTGCAGGAGGGCAGCTTGGCTGGCACTCAAGGGACCAGGAGGCAGAGACTGGCAGAGGAGAGGGAAGAAGGTTCAGGGCAAGCAACCCTATCTGGGCAAAGGCCCAAGGCAGGAGTAAACATTTGCTGGGGGGAACAGAGGAAGCCGGGACCAACGAGAGTAGAGGGTGCAAGTGAGGTGTGGATAGAGGATGAGGGTCCTCAGAAGCCCGATACCACATGCATTCTGCCCAGGGAGCTATATTGTTGTTGTTGCTGGCTATATTGTTGCTGCCATCATTGCTGTTTAGCAGGTCTGGGCCGGGTTCGAACCCACCAGCCCTGGTGCATGTGGCTGGGGCCCTAACCACTTAGCTACAGGCACCAAGCCTATTTTGTTATTTTTAAAAGGAGAAAAAACACCTCTCTTCTCTAGAAATATAGGCCTTTATAAAATGGGTGTTGGAGCAAGGAAGGGAAGGCTATCATCTCCCAGAATTTTTTTTTTTTTTTTGTAGAGACAGAGTCTCACTTTATCGCCCTCAGTAGAGTGCCGTGGCGTCACACAGCTCACAGCAACCTCCAACTCCAGGGCTTAGGCGATTCTCTTGCCTCAGCCTCCGAGTAGCTGGGACTACAGGTGCCCGCCACAGTGCCCGGCTATTTTTCTGTTTTTGCAGTTTGGCCAAGGTCGGGTTTGAACCCGCCACCTTGGGTATATGGGGCCGGTGCCCTACTGGATGAGCCACAAGCACCGCCCTTGTCTCCCAGAATTTTTTCACATTTGCAGAAGAAACTCCCTGCACCAAATTGCTTTGGAACAGAAAACAGCCACTTGGAAGATCTGATGGATGTCTTGGGGTAGTCTCTCTTGTCACCCAATTTGATCAGAAGATGGCTGCAGGGCAGACAGT
Organism: Perodicticus potto; assembly: GCA_963574655.1. NCBI lineage: Eukaryota > Metazoa > Chordata > Mammalia > Primates > Lorisidae > Perodicticus > Perodicticus potto. The sequence continues at coordinate 10,015 of CAUYRH010107727.1, read as the reverse complement.
TTCAAGTTTTATTCTCCAAGTAGATTAAAATCCCCTACACCATCTGAAGGTAATGGCTGGAAGCTCTGATGGGTCGTGTTTCTCTAGGAAACAGAGTCTCAGGCACCTGGTACTGTGGAAAGTGGTTCTAGAATGAGAGGTGGGAGGTCATCATAGGTGTCTTTGTCAAAGTTTGATGATGGGAAGTTAGAGGAACCCCTCAAATTATTTAATAGCAAGGGGAAGTGGGGGATTGTGTCATAAGGATTTAGAGGTATGTTACCAATAAGAGGGTGAAATGGGCTGGCAGGATCTCTTGCTCTCTCTCTCTCTGGCTTTCCCAGGACTCAGGGCCTCTCTGCCTCTCCCTCAGGCCTGCTATTCTCCCACTAGAGCAGTGATTTTTTAACCACCATGCCCTCTGGTGTGCCATGAGAAGATCTTACGTGTGCTACGAAAATTTTTAAAATTAATTAAATTATTTTCAAAAGAAGTTCAAAGCATGGTAGGTATATTCTTTTTCTAACTCTTTTTTTTTTTTAATCAACATAATTGAAGTGCACCATAGAAGTTTAACTCTAGGTTCTAGTGTGCCATGAGATTAAAAATGCTGGAAAACACTGCTCTAGAGACTGACTTTCACTGCCTCTTTACGTGTTTAGGATTGAATGTGGCAACCTCAGCCTCTTCTCATACCATTTCCTGAGGTGACATCCTAAAAGAATGTAACCAGGACCTCTTTGCTTCAAGTCTCAGATTCTCAGTTGGTGGGCCAGGGGAGCCTAAACCCTGGGTTTAGCATCAGGGCCTCAATTATGTGGGGTGTGAGTAACTTGGGTGGGAGCAGCTCCCTGGTGTCCTCCCTGGGAGAGAATGAAGACCCTTTCAGAATAAGAAGGAGAGGGTATTTTGACAAGCCTGTGGGCAAGGAGAATGGGGGGGCCTGCAGAAACTTTGCCTGGAAGTGGAACATCCACAGGACTGTCTGGGCTACCTGTGTTCTGTGTTCATCAGGGGCATTCACTGAACTTGGCCTGTGGCTCTTTAACCATGGGCTGGGCGTCCTTCTGGGAGCTGCACGTGCCTGCGCCTCAGACCTGTTTCTTCCCAGTCTGCCCTTACCCTCTTATGCACCTTTATTATTTTGGATGATGTAACAGAGGCACTGCCCCAGGTGTAGCAGAGGCTGTAGGACTAGGATACAAAGAGCGACCTTTTACTTTTCCACCTTGGCATTGTATCCTATTGTTTTTAATGTATTTCATACCATTTGGAGGAGGCAGTCCCAGAAAGACCAGAGGGATTCTGAATGGCGTTTTCCTGCCATGAGCCTAACCCTGGGACAATAGTTCCAAGATGGAAGATGAGAGGCTGGGCAGACCTGGCAGAGGTCGAGGCTGAACACCTAGCCACCAGGGCTGTGGTGCACATGTGGTGTCATGTCCAGGAGCGCTTAGAAGGACCATAGGCCGCTGCAGATGTGAGGAACTATGGGGTAAACCGGGCTTGCCTCCTCTTCTTGGCCCGGGAGGGATTTCCTGTAGGGTCTCAGATAAGATCTGTCCCCTGTGTGCTAACCGCTGTGACGCTGGCTTCTCTAGGTCCCTGCCCTGGTTACCCTGGGTATCTGTTCCTCACACACACCAACCCCACCCACCACCACTGTCCTCCCAGTTTGTCTGCAACTTGAGAGACTGTTTCCTGTTGGCTGCAGGTATCTGGTGCTGTTTCCGTGTGCAGTTCTTTCTCCATTGGGTCACAGCTTGTCAAAAGTCACAGCACTGAGAGGACAGTCTGTCCTCCCTCACCCTTGCCTCCTCTCCCTCTCCTTCCCTACTCCACCCCCTCATTGCTCTCTGGGGCTCTATGTGAATCTTCTAGACCCAAGGATGCGTGGCATGCACAGGTGGCTTAGGTGGTAGTCTTGTCCCCGGCATCCTTCTAAAGTGTGGAATGCGCCTACCTATGGTAGGGAGTTGCCTGGTCTTGGGTCCTCATGCCTAGGACTACTTTGAAGCCATATTATCTTAAAAACATAATTCAAAATCTGAAGTTTGGAATCAAAGTTCTTTTTTCTGTCTTTCTCTTTCTTATAGTAAAACACTCAAAATTAAACGTGCCATCTTTAAAAGTACTGTAGTTAAGTGGCAATAAATACATCCATAGTGCTGTGCAACCATCTCTGTCCAGCTCCAGAACTCTTAAAGCTCTGTACCCATTATAAACATTAACTCTCCATTGCCCCTTCCTCCTAGCTACCCCCGGCAGCCACCATTGTACCTTCTATCTCTATAATTTCCACTCCTTTAGGTACCTCATGTAACTAGAATCATGCAGCATTCGTCTTTTGGCGACTGACTTATTTCACTTAGAATAATGTCCTCAAGGTTCACCATGTCTCAGCTCATATTAGAATTTCCTTCCTTTTTAAGGATGAATAATAGTCCATTATATGTATTATAAGCATATATACATCTTAAAAAGGAAAAAGGATTAGAATTGTAATATTCAATATATACCACTAACAAAAGATGAACACCAGTCATATTTGAGCACCTCTTATAATGGCAGAAGTCAAACATGTCTTGCATATTACAATTTTAATATGTTTTTTCCTTCTTAAAAAGGTGTATAAATTTTTTTGGCACCCTCTATGTATACCCCATTTTGCTTGTCTATTCATCTGTCTGTGGTATGGTGGCTCATGCCTGCAGTCCCAGCTATTTGGGAGGCTGAGGCATAAGGATCAGGCAATAGGTCCCAGCATGTCAAAAGTCACAGCACTGAGGGGACAGTTATGTTGCTTCTGTGTTTCAGCTATTACAAGAAACAATGCCATGAACAGTGTGTGAACAAGACTTTGTTTTCAATCCTTTTGGGCGTATACACATAAGTGGAATTGCTAGACCATATGGCAATTTTTAATTTTTCGAAGAACCACCATATTGATTTGCATAGTGGCTGTACTATTTATTATTCCCAGCAATAGTGCATAAGGGTTCTGATTTTTTCAGATCCTAGCCAACACTTGTTGTTTGCCCTTTTTTGTTTGTTTGTTTGACAGGGTCTTATTCTGTTGCCCAGGCTAGAGTGTAGTGGCTTCATCATAGCTCACAGCAATCTCAAACTCCTGGGCTCAAGCAATCCTCCTGCCTCACCCTCCTCAGTACTGAGACTACATCCATGTGCCACTATGTCTGGCTTGTTTTTGTATTTTTGATAGAGACAGGATCTCCCTCTTGCTCAGGCTGCTCTTGAACTCCTGAGCTCAAAGGATCCTCCTCTGTCCTCAGCTTTCCGAGTGCTGGGATTATAGACCTGCCTGGATTATTTGCTGCTTTTTTAATAGTAACCACTCTAAGTGGGTGTGAGGTGGTATTATAGTTTTGATTTTTGTCTCCCTAATAATTAGTGACATCAAGCATCTTTTCATGTGCTTATTGGCCATTGGCATATCTTTGGAGAAATGTTTCTTTTTTTTTTTTCTTTACTTTTATTTTTTTGGGGGGAGGGAGGACAGAGTCTCCCTTTGTTGCCCCTGGCAAGAGTGCTGTGGCATCACAGCCCACAGCAACCTCAAACTCCTGGGCTCTAGCCATCCTCTTGCCTCAACCTCCCAAATAGCTGGGACTGTAGGCATGGGCCACCATACCTGGCTAGTTGTTCTATTTTTAGTAGAGAGGGGGTCTCACCCTTGTTCAGGCTGGTCTGGAACTCTTGAACTCAAATGATCCTCTCGCCTTGGCCTCCCAGAGTGCTAGGATTACAGGCGTGAGCCACCAGGCCCAGCCTGGAGAAAAGTTTCTTCAAGTCCTTTGCCCATTTTTAAATCAGGTTTCTTTGTTGCTGTTGAATTTTAGAAGTTATTTGTATATTCTGGATATTAATTCCTTATCAGATGAAGAATTTGCAAATATTTTCTCCCATTCTGTGAGTTGCCTTTTTTCCTCTGTTGATAGTGTCTTTACTGCTATAAGTTCAAAATTAGTCTCACTAGCCTACAGTTGAGGTTTTGGCAGGGTTGGTTTCTTCTGGAAGTAGCCTCCTACTAGAACACTCTGAGAGAGAATCTGCTTCCTTATCTCTTTTGATTCCTAGAGAATACTTGTATACCTTGGCTTGTGGTCCCTCTTCCAATCACTCCACATCATCACATCTGTGACTATTGATGCTGATCCTCCTGCCTTCCTTGGACAAGGACTCTTGTAATTATATTGGGCCTTCCCAGATAATCCAGGAGAGCCTTTCATCTCAAGATCTTTAGCTAATCAGGTTTGCAAAGTCCCTTTACCATGTAAGACAATGTATTCACAGGTTCAGGGGATTAGGACATGAACATCTTCTGGGTGAGGTAGTGAATGAGGCACCCTTCTGCCCGAAAACTACCCTCCCCCTCTGGCCCTTGATGCGCTACCTCCAAGTATCCTTCCCTGTCTTCCCGGGCTGGTTGGAGCTGCTCACAAGTGCTCCAGCTCAGACATTTGCTAAGGTCAATACTGGATTGCAGGCTCGGCACCTGTAGCTCAGCGGCTAAGGGTGCCAGCCACATACTCCAGAACTGGAGGTTTGAATCCAGCCCAGGCCCGCCAAACGACAACTGCAACAAAAAAATAACCAGGCATTGTGGCAGGCACCTGTAGTCCCAGTTACTTGGGAGGCTGAGGCAAGAGAATTGCTTAAGCCCAAGAGTTGGAGGTTGCTGTGAGGTGTGATGCCATGGCACTCTACCAAGGGTGACACAGTGAGACTCTGTCTCAAAAACAAAACAAAACAAAACTGGATTGTGGGTCCTGAGACCTGAATTTCCCAGGGCCTTGCATAGCGTTATTATATACTAGGTGCTTAATGAATACTGTATGTGCGCCAAGAAAAAATGAGGATTTCCCCTCATAATTATCAACTAGGAAACAGAAATAAGCCTTGTATAAAGTCACCTTGAATTATGGGGTGGCTCCTTGGATTATTCTGAACCACAAAGTACTGTCTAGGGAAAGTCTATTAGCCTGCATAACCTCACTCATTGCTGGTGTCAGATGCTGACAGAAACCATCTGATGAAGTTAAATATTTTTTAAAGGAAGTAAAGAAATTGAAAGCTGATTTAGAAATCATTCCTATAGGTTTGATCTTGTGATGGCACATGTTAGATGTTATAATATAAACAAGTTCTCTAGAGATCACTTAAAAAGCAATCTAGTTAAAAGTTGCATTATGGAGAATGGGGTTGGGGATGGGAGGAACTCTTGTAAGTTTTACAAAGAGCACTTATGGCTCTAGATAAAATCTCTAATGGCCTCATTATTCAAGGATTTTAAGAGTGCTCTATCTGAAATACCTTAGATGGACATGGATATGAAGCTTCTGAAAATCGAGTTCAATGGCCCGTGTGTTCCAGTGTTTTGATGAAGACCTCAATAGTGTCATATTTCTAAAGTAATTTAATTTATAGAGTAGGATTAAATGTACGTGTAGCTTTATTAAGAAAATATGATGGGTTTCGGATGGATTGCAGGTCCTCTGAGCAGCCATAATAGACTCACGAGGGCCATGGCCTCTGCACAGTCCCCTCCCAGACACCACTAGGGCATAAAATGTGCCAATGGCATGTGGCTCAGGCAAGTCTATCAGGCTAGAGAGAGGTCAGCCTGTGGGTGGGGACAATGTGGCCTCACTCTACATTTGCTCCCCAATCCCGGCAGCAAGGGGGCTACCATGTAGCCCAGCTGGGGTTTCACTGGGACACACAGAGGTGTGGCTGAGTGCAGGTCTGTTGGATGTGGGGGTCTGACCGAGAAAGCAGGACCCAAGGGACCCGAACTGGCCAGGATGTTCTGACAAAATGTAAGGGCCCCATATGGTGGTTGGTGGAAGAAAGATAGGGGAGGGCTTCTAGAACTCATGGGAAGGACTTGAGGAGTCCTGAAGGATGACGAAGGGCAAGGAGTGAGCCCTAGTACGAATTTTGGAAAGAAGTCTCGCTGGGTGTGGACGTGGGAGGGCATGGCTCTTTGAGGCTCCGGGAAATCTGATCAACTTGCAGGAGGAAGAAGAGGAAGGAAAACAGGCAAAGACTTAGGAGGGCATAGCTCCTAGCTCAGAAAGTAGCTTTCTGCATGGAGGAAAAGTGCCTGACCCCAGCCTAGCACAGCCTACGGCTTAGCCCAGCTTGTACCAGGCCAAGCTATACGAAGCCTCTGCAGGGTGTTCTCGGGGTGGAGTGTGTGATGCTATCACTAAAGCCACTGAGCCTTGGGCCTTGCTTGGGGTAAGGGGATTGAGATCTGGGCTCCTGAGATGGCTTCAGACCTGGCACAGTCAGGAGCAAAGGATCTTGTAATGGCCTCTTCTTTCTAGGCCTGAGCTGAAGTGAGTCGAGAGATCATAGTGTGGGCAGCACCTGTGGTTCAGTGGGTAGGGTGCCAGCCCCATATACCAAGGGTGGCGGGTTCAAACCTGGCCCCAGCCAAACTGCAATAAAAAATAGCTGGGCTTTGTGGCGAGCACCTGTAGTCCCAGCTACTCAGGAGGCTGAGGCAAGAGAACCGCCTAAGCCCAGGAGTCGGAGGTTGCTGTGAGCTGTGTGTCGCCACGGCTCTCTACTGAGAGTGATAAAGTGAGACTGTCTCTACAAAAAAAAAAAAAAGAGAGAGAGGGAGAGATCACAGAGTGCCGGAAGACTGCCCAGGTGTGGGGAGCCTGTGGGAGGCTATCTGTGCTCCTGACCTCCATGTGGGGACAGGCCAGAGCTGCTCTTTAGCAAGACTCTCCCACTGCTCCAATCCCATATCAGCACATGTGCTCCCTGGGCTGGCGTGTGCTGAGGACAGAAGCAGTGACTGAGGTTCTAGAATCCCCCCTCCCAGGCTAGACTCCAGGTGCACAGAGGACAGTGCAGGGAATCTGAGCCAGGCCTCTCTGGGGACAGACAGGGTTGTCAGAAACACGCCAGGGCTTCACGTCTTCATGGGGGTCATTGTAAGGATAGAGGAAACAACAGCTGGGAATCCTGACCTCAGACTCCAGCTGCAGGGGTTGGAAGGGTCACTCAGGACATAACAGAGCTCTGGCACGTCCTTCATCTTTTTGTACCTTAAAAGCAGGCAGCCATTTCTTTTGATTCCAGAGCTCTGCCTTTACAGAGATTAACCTGCTCTTCGTTTTTGCTTTCATCTTCCAGGTCCTACCAACCATTGTCCATTTTTTCCTCTGCCTGGAGGTTTCTGCTGTTTTTCAGCCTCCACTCCTGCCCCGAGGCCAGGCTGTCTGTGGCCTGGGCAGTGTCAATGGCATGAAAGGCAAAGAGAGGGAGGAGCTGTTCCAGGGCAGATAACACGTGAAGCGTGTGGTCCTGGGCTGGAGGTTGGCCCGTCCCAGAAAGTGGGCGCTAGAGCAAGTGTATGATAGCAGTGTTGCATTTCCTCATTCGTTACGTGTGCTCTGGTTGGGGGAGGTGATGACCGTTGCTCTTAGTAAAAATACACAGAGGTATTAAGGGGTAAAGGAGCAGGATTTATGCAACCTATTCTCAAATGTTTAAAAATATATAATTAAGTGCACAATGGCTTAACTTGTTGCCAAATTCTGAAGAGACCGAGAGAGTGAATGAGGATAAGAGAATAATGATGTCACCCCACCTGTGGGCTGCCCGTGTGGGGGCATTGGGACACCTCTGAGCCTTGGGCCAGCCTGTGGAAGACACATTTTGGTTCTGGAACCCACCCAAGGTCCCGTCAGCTGGTGGTCAGGACCGTGGACTCTCATGACCCAATGCATGCGGGGGCCATGTTTATGCTTTCTGGCATCTGCTGAACACCCTTCCTGTTTGGGATGCCCAGCCTTCATGTGACCTCTGCTTAAGCAGCCCCAGCCAGCTGCAGAGGGGCTGGGGCGGTGGGCAGCACCGAGAGCTGTCCGTCCCTCCTCCCTCCAGTCAGCGGGTGAGGCTTGGGGTGGGAGGAGGGCTTCTGGAGGCTTGGGACTTGAGAGGTCTCTGGAGCCCCAGTGTTCCCCCCCAGGGTGCTCCCATAGAGGACCTTGGCGATGCGAGTTTCTCCGCCTCCCAGCGGGGTCTTCTGCCGTGGCGACAGTGGTGAGGGTGCACCAGGCAGTGTCTCAAATGGCAGCAGCGGGCAGAGCACCAGCTCTGTGGGCAAGGCCCTGTGTTCCCAGGCCCACCACAAACCAAGTAACTGTGAGTGGAGGCACCGTGATCTCTTCACTTTGGGAACAAAACCTACCTCCCAAGCTTGGTGACTACCAAGGAATTGATTAGAGCAGTGGCTCTCAACCTGCGGGTCGCAACCCCTTTGTAACAGTGAAAATACATCGTGGCATTAGGAAGGTCAAGAACCACTGGATTAGAGGAAGAGTTCACAGATAAGCGAAGCATCCGATGCACAGTACAGTGTGGGGCTGTGTTGGTATCATCACTGTCGTTTTCATTCCAAGACGAGAGCCAGGCCAGGAGCCCCTCTGGATGCACCATAGGTGATGATGATAGTGAAGGAGAAAGGAGGGGTGTTCAGGGTGTCTGCGTTCTATTTTGTGACCCCTCCAGAGGGCCCAGAGGGCAAGGTACAGAGTGAGGGGCTGATGAAGGTACTGGAGTGGGCCAGGGCATTGTCCCTCCAGAACTTCAGCTACCTGCGCAGCATACTTTGTGTCTTGAGAGGCCCATGCCTTCTTGTCAAGCTGATTGTGTCAGAAGGCACCTACCCAAGGGAAGGTGCTCTGCAGGCTGCTGAGTGACCCTAAAATGAGTGGGACCAATCAGATCCTCTTGTTGAAGACTCAGCTGCTCAGAGAGGATTGGCCACAGCACTGCAGGAGGCAGGTAAGGTGGGGTTTGGGCTAGTGTTGAACACCTTCCTAGGGAGCAACACCCTGGGTAAGCAAAGTCACTCAGCAGGGAGAGGAGGGAGCTGGCAGAAACCAGAGACAGCGGCTCACACGTACTGAGCTGGGCTAAGCGCTGTTTTAGGCTCTTGACGTGTTTTTCTCACTTCATCAACATAATCTACAAAGGCGCCATTATGCTACTATTATCCTTGCTTTACAGGTGAGGAAACAGGCACAACTTGCTCAAGGGCACACAGCCAGTGGTGAAACTGCATCTTCCAGCTTAGGCTGGTGCCTGTGGTGTCACTGCACTGCCCCTGTCATGGTCGTGTAGCTGCTTTGGCCCGGGCCTGTGCACTGCAGTGCAGGGAGCTCACCCTTGCCTCTTATCTTCAGTGAGTCTGTTCTTTGCAACTGAAAAAGCCTGATGAAAATTCTAAGGACAGTTCCATTCAGGATCTCCAGCCTCCCAGAATCCTTTGGATCAGCATCCTATGGGCTGGTCCCACAGGTCATGTAGGTGCGTGACCCCCTGGTCATGGGTTGTCATCAAGAGCTGGCAGCATGGGTTGGGCACATGGCCAGGTTTGTTTAGCTAGAGGCTTTCCAAGGCCAAGGAATATTTGCACAGCGATGACATCTAAGTGCTGGGTGGGGGTGTGAAAGGAACAATGAGCACTTTGGTACCAGAGGGGAGTCTGGGTGGTGGGGCTAAAATTCCATTCGTATTTGTGCCTGCAGATAAACATCATTAATACTGAAGTGCACAAGTGGGAGCTGTGTCCTAGAAAGGTGGTTTATGGGGGCAACAGGCAGACTCAGACTCCTATCCTCATTCTGGCATGATGGGTTCCGATGAGGGTTTGTGTGCAACAAGTAATTTGACACTAGGTATTCAATCACTGAAGTTCATTTATGTGTTACCTTAAGAAAAGGTCACGGCAGGCTCGGCGCCTGTGGCTCAGCGGGCTAAGGCGCTAGCCACACACCTGAGCTGGCGGGTTTGAATCCAGCCCAGGCCCGCCAAACAATGACGGCTGCAATCAAAAAAGAAGCCAGGCATTGTGGCAGGCGCCTGTAGTCCCAGCTACTTGGGAGGCGGAGGCAGGAGACTTGCTTGAGCCCAGGAATTGGAGGTTGCTGTGAGCTGTGATGCCACTGGACTCTACCCAGGGTGACAGCTTGAGGCTCTGTCTCAA
>CAUYRH010107724.1:0-45018 GCA_963574655.1 Perodicticus potto | reverse complement strand
TGGGGTCTTGTTGTGTGCCACATCTTTTGGGGGCAAAACACGATTGTAAGAGGGACTTTACCCAACAAATGCAACCAGTGTAACATGGTTTCTTGTACCCTCAATGAATCCCCAACAATAAAAAATAAATAAATAAAAAATAAAAATCACATATGGCAATAAAAAAAAAAAGAATAGCAATGTTGGAGGACTTACACCTCTTGATTGCAAAACTTAATATAAATACAAGGCTATAGTAATCAAGATTATGGCACTGTCACAAGATAGATATAGTGATTGCCAAAAATAAATATTAATCTATAGTCAACTGATTTTTTTACAAGGATGTAAAAACAATTTTATGTAGAAAGAATAACCTTTTTAATAAATAATATTGGGAGAACTATGTATCTACATGTAAAGAATACATTTACGACTCCTTCCTCCGGGAATATACACAAATCAATTTAAAGTGGACCTTACATTGACTTCAATGTAAGAGCTGAAACTATAAAATTCTTAGAAGAATGTTTGTGGCCTTGGACTAGGTCTAATGTTTTCTTAGATATGACACCAAAAGCAAAAGCAATAACAACAAAAGAGATAAATTCTTTACCCCATCTCTTCTGATCTACTGGTCTGTTCTAGAAAGAGACCAACAAATTATAAACTTCTAATATTAAAGTAACCCTAGCTGCTCTAATTAGACATAACCTGAAATTTCAGTGGCTGTATGTAATTGAAGTTTATTTATTCTGCCTGTTAAGATCCCAAATTAATGTTCATGATAGGTTTTTTTGATTCATATTGTTTTGCAGTCTGCCACTTGTGTCTTCCAAGTTCATCTTTTCTATTTCAGGCCAGAGCAGTAGGGAACATGGAGAATCTCACAGGAGGTGAGATTTAAACCAAGTCCTAACATTCTGTTCACCTTCCATCTCTTACCTTTTATTGCAAGAGAAGGTGTGAAACATAGTGTAGCATATGTATAAGAAGAGGAGAAATGGGCTTGGTGATTAGCTAGCACTTTCTACCATTCATTCCTACCATAAAAATAGTCAATTAGAAGTCTCACATCTTAGATTTAGGCATTAGAATACAAATAACAGCCATAAGAGGAGCTAGAATTTATTTACTGTTCTGTGAGTGACAAGATGTTTGGTACTTTATAGATATTATCACAGTTCTTCACAGTAACCTCATAAGACAAATACTTTGGTTTTTTTATTTCACAAATGAAGAAACTGAGGCAAAGAAAGGCTAAGAATCCTGTTAAAATTATATAGTTGTTAATTGGTAGCATTGGGCTCAAATGTAGATAATACTGATACAAAAGTTCAGGCTGCATAAGATGATAACTCCTTTTCAACAAAGTGAGAGAGGCTGAAAAAAAAAAAACTATGGATAACAAAGAAAGAGCTAGGCCAGGTGCAGTGGCTCAAGGCCTGTAACCATAGTACTCTGGGAGGCTGAGTCTGGAGGATTGCTTGAGGCTAGGAGTTAAAGACCAGCCTGAGTAAAGTGGGACATATTGCTACTAAAATAGAAAAATTATATGGACACTGGGGGGTTGGGCGAAGCTGTAGTCCTGGGTACTTGGGAGATTGAGGCAAGGGTATTGCTAGACCCCAGGAGTTTGAGGTTGCTGTGAACTAGGCTAGGCTGAGACCATGGCAATCATACCTGGGTGATAAAGCAAGACTCTGTCTCAAAAAAGAAAGAGCTAGAGAATGAGATATCAAAAAGTGAAGGCCAGATGGGGAATGGGGAAGTTGTTAGTAGGCAGCATTAAAGACAGATAACTAACAACCAAGGGATCTTCCTGTAAATACCCAATAGGTTGAATACGGGCTAAATGGAAACTCAAAGGTCATCTAACCTGGTATCACATTTTATAGATGAGTTAATTTGCTAAGGTCTACACAGTTGAGAACCAGGACCCAGTTGTCCACAGTCTCAGTACTGGTGTTATATCATCGTCCTCCCCTCCCCCACTCTGCTAGTTACAACCATAATTTCAACCACTGGGGGTCTTGCAAACCTTGCTAGGCTTACCCAGATTCTGAGTGTGAGTTGCAGTGTAACAATTGCCTATCTACTCCTCGGCATTTTCTATGATTAAAATTTACCTATTCATGTAAGGTGGTGCCCAAGGCAAGGATCCACTGATTTGGATCTGAGGTGAGGGTAAGTTTGATATTTGTCATCACTGAAATTGATCTTGGCTATATTATGTACATCAATTATAGAAAAGTATTTTGAAAATAGCCATCATTGAAGTAAAAATATGATCTCGTCTCAGTCTTTGAAGAATCCATGGAGGCATAAAAATAAAAGATTTTGATTTTTTCAAAGTCGGAATGGTAACATCTCCATTTTTAGAAAAGTTGGCAATTTGAAGAGGTTGACTGTTCTGATTGATTATCCATCCCTTGAAATTCCTTGGTGATTTTATGTTACTAATAAAATAATACTAAAATTTCCTAGCAGAACTCAACAGGGACTCAAGGATCTGATACATGGTTGCATAGGATGGCGTATTATTAACAGTTTCCTATTGCTGCAATAAAAAATTTGCCAAAAACTTACCACAAGCTTAGGGGTTTAAAACAACACAAATTTATTTTCCTATACTTTCTGGTGGTCAGAAATTTCAAATCAAAATGTTGTCAGAATTGTATTCTTCCTGGAGTTGTCATGGTCAAATCCATTCCCTCACCTTTTTCAGCTTCAAGATACTGCTGGTGTTCCCTGGTCGTGGCCCCTTCCTTGCAACGCTCCAACCTGTTGCTTCTGTTATCACATCTCCTTCTGTTCTCATGGACACTCCAGCCTTCCTCTTATAAAAATCCATGTGATTAAATTAAATCCTTCTGATAAAATTGGCCCACCAAGATAGTCCAGAATTATCTGATTTCAAGATTGTTAATCACATCTGCAGAGTTCCTTTTGCCATGGAAGGTAACCCATTTGTAGGTTCCAGGGTTAGGCTGTAGACATCTTCAGAGGGAGGAGGTCCTCACCCAGCCTACCATAATTAATCTACATACAGGACCACTTTCCAGGTTTTAAACTTATTCAATCTTTCACACCTTTGCCTCTCTGCTCGTCTCATTTCTATTAGGTGAGATTGACAGTCTGTCACCCTTCGTGACAATTATGGAAGCATCAATTTTTCTGCTCATGTGGCCCCTTCCCCTATGAAATCTTCCCCTGTTTTCTTCTTTGTTCCCATGCCCAAAGGTAGAATTTATACTTGCCTTCCTCTGAAAGCAGGAGGTTCCCTATTTTACAATATTTTGCCTATATTCTACCGCTCCAGCTTGACTATGAATTTCTTTTACTTTCTTTCTATTCTTTCCTTCCTTCCTTCCTTCCTTTCTTTCTTTCTTTCTTTCTTTCTTTCTTTCTTTCTTTCTTTCTTTCTTTCTTTCTTTCTTTCTTTCTTTCTTTCTTTCTTTCTTTCTTTCACAGAGTCTCACTGTGTCATCCTCATTTGGACCTTCACAGCTCACAACAACCTTATATTCTTGGGCTTAAGCAATTCTCTTGCCTCAGCCTCCCAAGTAGCTGAGACTATAGGTGCCCACCACAACTCCTGGCTATTTTTTTGTTGTTGCACTTGTCATTGTTGTTCAGCTGGCCTGGGCTGGGTTCAAACCCACCAGCCTCAGTGCATGTGGCCAGCACTCTAACCACTGTACTATAGGCATCTAGCCTTGACTATGAATTTCTTGAGGGCAAAAGTTTTATACCATTCAGGTTTGTGTATCCAGTGCCCAGCACACAACAATGGTTAATAAAGATTTATTATCTTATTAAATAGATATAGATAAAGACAATAGATTGTAAATAGATATAGGTCATTCGACAGCTAGTATGTTGAATGCTTGGTAGCAGTTGGAAAATGTAATAAGATTGCTTTAAATAGCTTAGCTGCTCTAAGCTGCTTGTCTTCATAGCTAACCCCATGGAAAGGTTTCATAGGCCCATTGTCTCCAAAGGTTTACCAGCAAAACCAGTTCATGTCAACTGAGCTGTCAGTGCCTTTGTAAAATCAATTAAGGCATTTGCATGCATGTGAGAGAGACTGTGGTTAGGAAATCACTTCATAATTATTGATGTCCCCATAAGAGTGATGTTCTTATTAAAGGTTTAGATTTCCTATTAAAACTGGATTCCCCTAGAAACAGCTAAAGAAATTGCACCTGCCATTAGCAGTGTATCCTTCATTGTATTAACCTTGCTATATTTTTTAAGTGAAGAGTTCAGATTTCTGGGAACTTCAATTATACAAAGCAACTCCCAGCTGGAGTCATACAACCCCATCATGAATAAACACAGACAGATGTTTGTTTGGGCTTCCTGTGCTGCTTTCATTATTTTGCCTAAGGTTACAGTTATTTGTGAGTTCACCCTAGGTCTGTCTACTCAGGGCTGTAGTCATCAAAGTCAGATTCTCGATCACTTGTGCTTGGCAGTTGTCTGGCACAGTGTAGAAAGTAAATGTTTAATGAAGTGCATTAATGAATAGTGCTCAGATTGTGTTTGTAAAGCTATAGCACCTACTTCTAACTACTGAATATGCCCTGGGTACCTAATGGGGTTACCAACTAATCACAGCTTGCCTGGTTCTTTCCTGATGTTAGCACTGACAATTCTGTGTTCTGAAAACCCTCCTTCCTGTTCAGTCCAGGAAAAACTCAGAAACTCAGACAGCTGGTCATCCTTGTTTCTAAGTACTCTGCCAGTACAAACTCACAAACTCAAATGTTGTCAGGGCCTGTCAGTTACTGGAAATGAAAGGTAGTCAGCTTAGACTACGCTGGAAACCTGCCAAAGACACTCACACACGAACAAAATGTGCCAGTGAGCTAAATCAATCACTTGGTGGCCAGTAGTGCAGCCTTGGGACAAGATCTGACCAAAGTTAACTGAAGAGGAGACAGGGGAAACTCTATTTTATATTCAATTCTGATTATTTTTTATGAAAGTCGAAATGGGTCTATAAAGAACCAAAATCTTTATAATAAGTATCAAGTCACTACTTGACTTTACTAAGAAGTTGTTTAACATTTCTGAATCTCCATGTGCTTACTTATGAAATTGGAATTTTTAAAGAATCTACTGAATACACAGAATTACAGGAATTAATTTAGATTTAAAGCACAGAAGTGCTAGTAGATTTTTATTTTTCAAAAAGTCATACATATAGTAGGTGATGCATTGGACTGGGAATTTGAAACCTGATTTTACTCTAGTTATATAAGCTTGAGGAATTCATTTAACATCTCTGGGTCTCAGGTTTCTCATCAATAATAAAGAAGGTTTGACAGTTAATTGCTAGGGTGTGTTATATTATTAGGATTCGATTACCTGGAGAGAGCTTCATTGCAAGAAAAAAATCAGTGCTAGGGATTAAGAGCTCAGGCTTACGGACCATAGAGACCTGGGATTCTATCCTGGCTCTGTCATTTAGTAGATGTGTAACCCTGGGTAGATTCTTTAACCTCTTCATGGCTTGATTGTCTTGCCAATAAAAACAAAAATTTTAATTGTGCCCACCTAATGTGGTTATTTACCTCAAGAGTGCTAAATAAAGTGATATATGTAAAGAGTTAGCATAGAAAATGCAAATAACTATTAGTTTATTAACTATAATTAAAATTACCATGACTAATACATACAAATAAGTCAACCATAGTTAAATAATGTTTTGAGTATTGAAAGCAGAATGTTATTGATTTTGAATTTTAACTCTTTTTCTCCATTTCGTACAGGTTAGCCAAAATGAGAAGTTAACTCTTTTGACCAGAGCGTTTTCAGTCTTCCTAGACTATTTTCAAAACTCCCTGGTTCTAGAAATGATGTTGTTCCACAGTTTTTTACACCAGAGCCTCAAACTCTCCTATAGTTGTAGATAACCATCTCCACATAACATTAGCTCATTTTCTCCTGAGTATTTTTTTATTTTCACTTCCTTGCAGCATAGGAAAAAAAATTCAAAAATGACTTTCTACGACTGTCCTCCACCGGAGCCCCTCCCAGGTCCCATTCTCTCTTCCTTTTGAAGCCAGAACATGCAGCTCAAGTTTGAGACAAAATCTGAAATTACTCATTAATCTCTAAATGCTACTATTTTTCCTGATAGTGGGACTAAACAGACATTCAATTCACTTACATATGGAATTGCTTCTAATTTTTTAAAACCCATTTCTCTTTTTCCAGAGCTGATATTGTACTGAATCTAATTTGGCACTTGAGATGGCATAAAGTATATGTGTGTGTGTGTGTGCATGTGTGTAGGTAAATGCATTAATGTATATTGGGAATTTCCTACAATACAGGTGGGTCTACTTTGAGGCAGTGTTTTAATTTTGTTTTTTGTTGTTGTTGAAAGTACTTAAGTGGTTCCAGATGTTTACAACTGAGAGCCTCAGAGAGACCTTTCTATTTCAGATGACCTTGAAGTGAAATGCGTTAATGGATCAAATTTGTCTTCACCTTCTACAGGAGTTTTTTAGGAGACCAGCCTTGTGTACCCTGTGTAATGAACAAATCAACACCAAATTAAAATATTTTCGTTACTGTGGGCAAATTGTGCAACAGAGATGGACTTACTATGCAAATGTCTTTGTGCCATGTGAAAGCCAAAAGCTGTTGTATGAACAAAAACTTCCCAGCATTTAGAACAAATGCAGTGAGTGGGAGTTTGCAGTATCACAGGATATATGGTGGTTGGGAATGTAAACCTCAAAACAACTGTCCATAGCAATCAATAGCACAATCACATAAAAAGGCTCATTTCAGGGCAAGGTTGTCCATAAAATCCTAGATCTGAAATAAAACCCGAGGTTATTCCTGTTAATTACAATTTTGTTGATTTTTTTGCTTTATTTTTATTTCATTTATTAATTAATTTGGCTTTGTGATCATAAGTGAATTGCTAGCATGGAAATACATACCCAGTTTTATATTTGTATATTTTTATACAATGTTATAATAATAATTTAAATCAACACTGGTGATCTAACTTGTTTTTATCCTCTTATAATATGTTTTATAATGTCAAACAGGATTTAAATTTGAGGAACCCTGGCATAACGTGTCCTTGAAGAAGCTGGAAAGGAAAATATTTGGGGGTGAACATAGAAAAGAGCAGTGATTAGGGGCTTTGATACTACAGTCCACTTCTAGGCTAAATAATCATGGAACTTCTCTAAGCCTTTGTTTTCCTGGGTTAAAATGATAATGACAACAGTAATTGTCTCCTTGAGCACCTATGCCGATTCACTGAGATGGAGTTTCTCCTTTCAAGAGGCAGTAAGGGGTGTAGTGAAGAATGTGGACTCTGAGGCAAGACTGTGTGACTACAGTCCTGGCCATGCCACTTGCTGACTGCGTGGTACGTTATCTGACTTCTTTGCACCTCAGTTTTCTCATCTGCCCAATGGAGACAATAATAGTCCCAACTTCATAGAGTTGCTATTAAGAAAACTGAATGAAAAGACAGAAAGCACACAGAGCCTGGCAGTAGTAAGCACACTGTAAATATCTCTGATTACTATTAGCACAGTGTTTGATACAGAGGCCTCGACTTCAGCTGATTTTTTTTTAATTATTTTTTATTGAGTCATAGCTGTGTACAATAATTCAGTCATGGAGTACAGTGTGTGGGCTTCACATACAATCGGAGATATTTTTATCAACCTGATTAATATTACATTCATGATATTTTCTCATTTACTATGTGAAAACAATTTTGATCCGTATTTAGAAGTTTTCTCCTGACCCTTCACATATGCACCACAAGTGTGATCTCACCCTTTATCCTCTCTCCTCCCACCCTCTCCCTCCCCTTCCCTCCCTCACTCCTTTCCCCATCTTATTGTACTATGATTTTTAAGGGAAATTTTAGCTTAATTTTGGGATTAGACCACAATCCATTCCATTTGAGGGAATTGTGACAAAGGTCTTATGAAATGAGCATCTTGGCTAGAAAATTAGACAGTAAAGTCAGTGGAACTTGAATCAGTGGGCAACAGAAGTACAGACAAATAAAAACCGGAGCCCACAGACATCATGATGGTCAGAGATGGAGTTCTAGTCTGAGACAGCAGGTACATCATGTGATTTGGAATGAAAAAGGGTGTCTCAGAATAAGCTTCAGGTTTGTCCAGAGGGGAGTCTTCTGGAAAATAAGTCACCTCAAGAAAAGAGAATAAGTGATATCAGGTTTGAGAAAGGAGAGGCCTCAAGTGCCTGTCCTTCTGTATATGCCATCCTGGTTCAGATAGAGTCATGGCAATGTTTTTGGAGAAAAGAGTGTTGTGATGAATCATAGCCTTTTAAAAGACTATTTACCAAAGAACTTTGAAAGCCACTGGGCCATGCCTTGGTATCCATGTAGAAAAGAAACTAGTCACTGAAAGAAAGAACAATAGTACCTTGGGGACTCTTGGGGAAGATGATGTCTATATCTGGTGGCACAAGCAACAGATCCATCAGAGAGTGCTTAGAGCAAAAGAAGGAAAGTGTCAAGGCTCACATCCTGTCTTACTGAATTTGTCCATGAGCGTACATGAGGCACTTCCCTAAGAGTCCCAGAACTACCAAGAGTAAACTTGCCCAGTGTTTGATCTGCCTTGCAAGGGATGCTGAAAGACAGAAGGCTTCCTGGAATTTATCCAGGTAACCAACAGTAAGTGAAGTAATAATATATAAGAAGAGTCAAATGAATGAATAAATGAGTGTGGTTTGAGAGAGAATGTTGCAATTCCCCATAGTCTTCCAGATGAAGAAAGAAATGCAGGATTTCTAGGTAAGCCCTGTGACTAGAATAGGCTTATTAGCCATTTAAAAAAACTGGAGTCTCTTTTAGTGATTTGCGATTTTCCAAACCCTTTACAAACAGTGGTGAGAGTAAAGGCCACATTCCTAAATTTTATGAGCAGACTGTGGACTGAGTTATCAGGTATGGATTCTCAGATGTTTATTGATTTTATGTTCTTTCAAAGGCCTGGGAAGCCCTTTCTTCTATTTTTCTGTCTGGACCCTACCTTTGGGGAGAGAAATGAAGTTGTGGAAAACTACTCAATAGGTAAAAATTAACAGAATTATCTTAAACTTAAAATGATTATACAGTTGCCTAGGGAATAAACTAGTTTCCAGTCACCATATTCGGGACAATTAGTTATGGCATGAGCTTTAAGCTAATAGAATGATGCATTTTCCTTAGGCTAATTATTTTCCCTCTAGGACTATTAAAAGATAATCAAAACATGGGACTTGAAAGGTCTAAAATGAGATATTGCCTATAAGTGAAATGACCAAACCATTCTTTTTTTCTTTCAGAGACAGAGTCTCACTATGTCGCCCTCGGTAGAGTGCTGTGGCATTACAGCTCACAGCAACCTCCAACTCTTGGGCTTAGGCAATTGTCTTGCCTCAGCCTCCTGAGTAGCTGGGACTACAGGTGCCTGCCACAAAGCCTGGCTATTTTTTGTTGCAGTTTGGCTGGGGCTGGGTTCAAATCCACCACTCTTGGTATATAGGGCCAGTGCCCTATTCACTGAGCCACAGGTGCGACCCTGAAATGAATAAACCATTTAACTAGGAACAAACACATCTTCACTATTAGATCCACTTCCATTCATTGCAGCCTTTAATGTTTGAAGGCCTACTATGTTCTGGGCGGTGTTCATCAGCTCATTGACTATTGACAATGGTCCTAAGAGCTATGTGTTCATAATCTTGCTCACAAAGGAAGGAACTGAGTCTTAGAGAGGTTTGCTAAGTCATTGTTTTTTATTTAAAAAATTGTTGAGCAACTAATTTATGGACACAACTGGGAACATATGTCTTAAAAGGCAGAGGTGTTATCTGCCTCCATAGAACTTTTAAATGATCAGAGTTGGAAAGTAAGACATATCCATACTATCCATAAAGTAAGACAGCTAACAAGTGTCAGAAACAGGAATGAGAACTTCAAGCTGTTGGTTCTTTCCCACAACTATCAATGAAAAGCTGAGCAGGACTTAGTGGAATCCTAAGGAGACCTTGACTTTGTTTTGCCTTTATTTTCATCTTCTCCCTTCTCTTTCCCAGAAGGTTTGTTTCAATTTTATTGAGGGTGTTTTCCAAATGATTTTCTGCCCCTGCCCCCTGGCCAGTTGTTGTCATGAGTCAGGAGCAAAATTCTTGAGGAGTAACTGCCAATAGCTGATGGGGTTCCACCCTAGTTAGCCTCTGATTGACAGATTGTCTTTAGTCCCTGTAGACCAGCAAAGAGGAACAATGCTTTGGGCTGAACACACAGGACATTCCGAAAACATTCACTTGGCTTAGACTCGGGTTGAGTCTCAGCAAGGTGTGCTAGCATTGTACAGAGACCTGACATGGTGCGTGCAGCTCCCTGAGCAGTCGGCCCACAGCTATGGAGAACACACGAAGTCCTTCCATTGCTTAAAGGGCAGGTGGATCCATAAATAGCTGGTTGAACTTCTAAGGTAACAAGACATCTTTGGGGTGATCATAGTTAACAAGAATCAATTGTATATGTCAGAGTAGAAGAGAAGCTATGTTGCAATATTTCAACACAAAGAAATAATAAATGTTTGAAGTGATGAATATGCCAATTACCCGATTAGGTCATTACACATTATGCGTATGTTTCAAAATAGTCCTTGCACCCCATAAATATGTACACCTATTATGTATCAATTTAACAAATTGAAAAAAGGTACCTTCCCCAAATAACAACAAATATACTAATATTCATTTACTCATGTAGAGCATTTGCTGTGTTGAAGACTCTCCCACCTCTTCTAGGTAGCTTAATCTTCAAAACAACTCTGTAAGATAAGTAGATCAGTCTTTGTTAACCACTTTATGAACCACTCAAACCTAAGAAAGGGTTAGCATTTTCCCTGAGAGTACAGAAATCATGAAAACCAGAAGTATTTCCCAAGTGGAGGTCTTACTGGAAGGCTAGTGTCTAATGATTCTGACAGGGTGGTCCCTGGACCAGCAGCATCAGAATTAACAACACTTGGGAATGTGTTAGGAATACAAATGCTCCGCAGAAGACCCCCTGCATCAGACATCCTGGGAGTGTCCCTAGAAATCTCTGTTTCTCTAGGTATGGAAGGTTTCTGCTAACCTTTGAAAACCATTATGCTATTGGCTGTCTTCCAAATGAAGCTTGAGATTTTCTGCTCATCACTTGGAGGCTATAAACTTGGAGGGCCTGAGAAAAATGTAGGATTAGTCAATTATACGTGACTTGACTGTTAATGGTGCCTGAAAAAAGCACCAATACATTAACATATTACACAGAAAACATGGTAAAAAGTAGCCAATCCTTCCTAGAGTCTGAGCCAAGTGACAGCATATTTTAATATGGGGATGGACAGCATATTTGATCTTAAATTCAATATCTGACCTTCAGTTTGTAAGTCTTTGGATTGTGCTGCTGAGAAGAATTTTGGAGGTCATGCCAAGAAGATCTGTGATTAATTAGCAATATCTGCACAGTCAGGGGAGTGGGGCCCACATATTTGTCACACTTTGTCTGAAGAAAGAGAATATTAGTTGTGGTATTTCAATGTCAGCTCAACCCTTACTTGTCTGGATGACCTGAGGGAAACCAATACTAATAAAAGTTGGTAACATTTTGTACTTGTATGTGAATCCTTTGATTTGACCTATATCAGAGCCTTGTGAGGAAGCAGAACTGAGATTATTAATCTCTTTTGGTAGATGAAGAAAAAGTGAGGCTGAGAGAAATTTGACATTTTCTAAATGTTCTGCTAATGATTTTCAAACATAAAATTCAAATCTTAGCCTATGTTTTGAGCTCTTCTTATCAAACTTGATGCTGCCTTTTTATTTATTTGTATTTCAATGTACTTATTTGCAAAATGGGATTTAAACTACTATTCCTATGTATTTCACAATAAGGAAACTCATTTAAATATTCTGAAAAGTTAGAAGTCCCTATGAAATGTACATAAAAATAAATGTATTTTATAAACTACTTTTATATTTCAGTATTCTCTATATTAACCAAGTGAGGCTTACAAATACAGATACTAAACCAAAATAAAGGATTTGTCAGACGCAAGTGGTTTTTCTTCAGAGGGCTGATTGTGTTCCCAGGGAGACATTTGGAAATATCTGGAGACATATTTGGTTGTCAAGACTTGGGGGTGAGGTGTTGCTACTGGTATCTAATCGGTTGAAGCCAGGAATGTTGCTAAGCACCCCACAATGTGCAGGACAGCTCGCAAAACAAAGAATTATCTGTCCCAAATGTCATTCGTGGCAAGGTTGAGAAACCTGGATTAAAGTAAATGAGAAACACACTGTTTACCCAGAGTTTTATTGTCACTGAAGGGAAATAGTCCAAGCTTTCTCCATGAGCAAAGATTTGTGTGTTCTGTTGTCTTAAATGACATGGCTCTCTCTATTCCAAGTCAATAATATCCTCTCCAGTGCTCCTTTCACTAAGACCCTGACTACATCACTTATTGCTTATGTGGTTTGTATCTTAGTTTTATTGTTGGTTGAAAATGAATTATAGAACCTTTTCATAAATCTCATGTGAGGATTAAATGAGATGTATATGAAACACTTAGAAAAGTCTCATACTCTTAAGCTCATAGTAAGAGCTTAATAAATACTGTCAACTTTTTTTGAGAAGTTTTGGAATATAATGTTGTCCCTGTTCTCACTGTGGCTTCTCTCCACTAATATGAGAGTTGATTATTTGAATTTAATTCATTAGAATCCCATTATTAACTTAAAAGATCTAATGTCACATTAGTATTTAACAGTTGATTATATTTCACAAATATTAATGAGTATTAAATTTAATAAATGTTTTAAAATTTTATTTACTTATAAAAGTCTATGAGTAGCATATAATTTTGTGATTATCCATATCCTTAGTTCTCTTTCCTGTAAGCAACAAAATCTGATAAATTTTCATGTGTCATTAATAAGGAAGGGAGAGAGAGAAAGAATCATCTCTGATGACCAGGAATAAATCATTCCCTTTTCCTTTTAAAATTGCCTTTCACTCCCCAAATGAGGAAGAACTGGAGAAAGTCAAGGCATAGTTGCCATTCATTGAGAATGTAAAATCCTCTATCTATTTCTATCCACTCTTTCCTCTCTCCTGGTATTTCCCCAGTGTGTTGTCCCGTGTCAGATTCAAAAACTATGTGGGGCTGCAGGGGGTGGAATTCTATACCAATGTAGTGTAAGAGCTGTTGAGAATGTGGTTTTTAAATTATGGATTTGTATGAACATAAATCAAAGGCATTTTGTGTCCCAATCAGATAGTGACAAATTTATATTCATACTAGATTAGCTACTGAAATCTGTTAAAAACATGTTTCCAAAATATCCCTGCTTGAGTAATACTGAGAAAGAGCTTCCTGAACTGAGTTTTGCCACATTTCCTCATTACTATAGTCTTATGTGGACCCTAGCTGTACTTGAAAGAAGAAATTTTGCCTCAAATCTGTCTGCTGATACAAAATAAATATTATAGAATATTAAACTTTGAGTAGGGATTATGTGCAGTGAGTGAAAAAAGGAGCCAAGAACCTCAGTGAAACCTTACGGAGATGGTCATGTCTAGCCCTTTTTTACAGATGAGCAATCTGAGGCCTAGTAAGATTACAAAATATAGGCAGTGCCAGACTGTGACAGAGTCACACCTGAGACTCCAGTCTTTTCACTCCCAATAATAGTTCTCATTGTTGGCCACCACAGTTAGTTGTGGGGATTCATCATTTCTGTTTGTAAGCTCATCATCAGTATGATTCAGGCATTCATATCTTTCTAGTTTACTCCCAAATGCAGAGGAATTTGCCATTAAAAATGTAAATGTGGATATCTACCCATCTGGGAGCCAGGGAACATTGATGTTTGGGTGAACTTCAGAGACCAACTAGAAAATTCATGAACTCTATCATTTCAGACAAAATGGAAGTAGAAATAGAAGGTATGGAAAGTATTAGAAAAGCCTCTTATTTTTATACTTACACACTTATTTCCACGTATGTGTGCGCACATGTACACAGATACAGTATGTGTAAGTGTTAACTCAGGGTGCTTTATTGGACTCTGTCATATTGAAGGGACGAGCGAGAATAGATTTAGTCATTTCCTTGTTGACAAATAGAGATTTATGTTCTTAAGTTGTTTCTTGGATTTTGTTGTTAGAATGTCAGTTCTTTGGAATTGTACTTGTGGAAAATTTCAGTAAGGATGAGAAAGGATTGCATTTAATCAATTTTTAAATATGCAAAAAATAATTCCCCCTTCTTTTCAAAGGTTTCTTCATGTTTTACTAATTTTCTTTTTTATTGGTAACTTCGAACAGAGAACTAACTGCCAGATTCCAGTGACAAGAATTGGACATCTTGGCTAAAGGTATAAAACATGCTTACACAGTATAAAACAGCCCGAACATCTGGCTAAAGGTATAAAACATGCTTACACTTAACCAGAAGACTTCAACAGAAGGCTCTGAGATAAAAAAAAAAACATTCATCTAACATGTGGACACTTACTTTCCAGGAAGCTGATGGCTCAAGTTCAAATTAGGTAATAGAACCACCTTGCACTGTTACATCTGCCAAGGCAAGGATCAAGCTAGCAGTTGGTCTGCTCTTTATTGAACTTCGTCACTGAAGACAGATTATTCTTGATTATTCAAAACTCAACTTTTGTACTCATAGTGACAGCTGAAATCAAATGTATAGTAAATTTTTTCTGGACTATTTGGATGATTCGTTGAAGAGTCTATGGTCAGAAGGCAGCAAGAACAAACTCCAACACCAACTTTATCTCCATTAAAATTTTTTAAACATTACTTCATCTAAATGTTTTCCAAATATTAGCTTTTTAAAATATAACACTATAAAACAGATAGTGTTCTCACCCTAGTTTATGAATGATGAAATCAAGACTCAAAGCAGTCAAGTGACTTAAATGGCATGTTATTACTGATTATGCAACAGAGCAGGTCCACTTGGTGTGTTAAGGTGAGATTTTCAAACATCAGGCCAAATGCAATCAATTCTAAGTATTTTTTAAGAAGATGTTGAGTTTTATAATATAGATCTCTCTTCTTCTAAAATTTTATTGCTTGACCCAGGCACCATTTGCATTTTATGAATTTCTCTCCAATGACGTAACCTTTCAATGATAACATTATGTCTAAACCCATTATAATCTCATCCCTGATTCTCAGATTCTAGTCTCTCTACTTTCTCACCTGTCACTAAACTTACTGTGTCACTAACATCACCACTCCACCAGGTTCCCACGCTGGAAATCCTTGACACATCCTTTTCTTTTATTAACCTATGAAACTAATTACCAGGTTACATTCCTATCAAACTTTATTTTCTCCTGATTTTTTTTTCAAAGATAGAGTATTAATCTGTCACCCTGGGAAGAGTGCCGGGGTGTCATCCTAGTTCACAGCAACATCAAACTCTTGGGCTCAAGCGATTCCCTTGCCTCAGTTTCCCAAGTAGCTGGGACTATAGGTGCCCACCACAATGCCCAGCTAATTTTTCTATTTTAGTAGAGACAGGGTCTTGTTCTTGTTTAGGCTGGTCTTGAACTCCTGAGATCAAGTAATCCACTGCCTAATCCTCTAAGACTACTAGAATTACAGGCATGAGACAGTGTATCCAGGCAATTCTTCCCTGCTTTCTACCCCTACATTTAGCTTTATATTATCTCACACCTGAAATGCTATACCAATTCCTCTTTTAGCCTGTTAGATACTAATCTACATTCAATTTACTTGTGTCCTATTGACAGACTCTTCCCCTAACCATAAAAAAATAAGTAATTTCCAGAATTAGAGGGAAAAACCCTAAAATTCATATAAAATAGTAAAAGAGCATGATAGCCAAAGCAATATTAAGCAAAAAAAAAAAAATCAAATCTAGGGACATTACATTACTTGATTTCAAATTATACTACAAAGCAACAGTAGCCAAACAGCGTGGTGTGTGTATAAAAGTAGACAAATAAACCCATGGAACAGAATAGAGAACCTGTAAATGAAGCCAAATACCTAGTTAATAGATCTTTGACAATGTGGGGAAAAACATACAATGCGGGGAGGGCAGCCCAGTCAGTAAATGTGCTGCAAATTGGATAGCCTTATGCACAAGAATGTAACTGGATTCCTATCTCTCACGATCTTCAAAAATTAACTCAAGATGAAGTAAAGGCTTAATTATAAGACCTGGACCATAAAAATATTAGGAACAGCTATCCTCAACATTGGCCTAGATAAAGAATTTATGACTGAGACTCCAAAAAACAAACACAACAAAAATAAAAATAAATGAGACTTAATTTAACTAAAAAGCCTCTGTACAGAAAAAAGATATCATCAGCATAGTAAGTAGACAGTCTACAGAATGGGAGAAAATATTTGCAAGCTATACATCTGAGAAAGGCCCGATATTCAAAATCTGTGAGGTACTCAAACAAATAGGTAAGAAAAAAAAATAACCCTATTAAAAAGTGGGCAAAAGACACAAACAGACATTTTTTCCAAAGAAGAGAACTAAACGGCCAATAGATGTGAAGAAATGCTCAACATCACTAAAGTAATATTAGGGCTATACAAATTAAAAGCACAAGAGATACCTACCTTATCCCTGTCAGAATGACCATTACTAAAAAGTTATAAAACAAACAGGTGCTGGTAAGGATGCAGTGAAAAGGAAAGACTTAGACACTGTTAGTGAGAATATAAATTACTACAACCACTCTGGAAAGCAGTATGGAGATTTCTCAAAGAACTGAGGGCAGACCTACCATTCCATCTACCAATCCCACTACGGGAATCTATTCAAAGGACAAGAAGACAGAAGGGGGAAGCTAGAAGGGAGCTGAACTTTGAAAAATTTCCTGTTGGCTATAAAGTACATGATTCAGGGTATATTAAATGCCTAGACTTGTCCACTGTGCAATTTATCATGTAACAAAAAAGTACTCGTACTCCCAAAATCTATTTAAATAAAAAAGTTTTTAAAAACACATGACAATTAAGTGTTTCCTTAAAGTGCTTTGTAAACTGTGAAAGATTAGAGGAACGTCCTCTGTGTTCCTTTGTGTTAGGAACTTCCCCTGCCCCAGTACCTCTAAAGCCTCCCTATTACCATTCAAACTCAAGCTGATTTATTCTAATCTTCTTAAAAAAGAAATTCAAAACACCAAATTTGTACTAGGCTTTCATTAAAATTCAGAATGTATTCAGAAGAAACAAAAATATTTTATAGTTTTACTGTCTGGATAACATCTATTGATTTTGAATGAAAAATGGTACTGACTTGGGGGAAACAAAAGCAACATATGATAACAGATACTATTTTATGAACTTACAATGTGGCAGGTACTGTTTTAATTGCTTTAGGTGATTTTACTTTTAATCCTTTTAATCAGCCTGTGAATAAGGTGCTTTTATTACCCTATTTTTAAATTTTTTTTATTAAGTCATATATACATATCATGAATACATTTATGCATATGTGGGGTATAATGTTGTTTTTTTTTTTATACAATCTGAAGTGCTTACATCAAACCAATCAACATAGCTTTGGCCTCATTTACTTGATTATTGTGTTAAGACATTTATCTTCTACACTTGACAGATTTGACTTGTACCCTTGCAATATGCTCCATATTATCCTATTTTAGAGTTGTAAAAACTGTGGCACATAGCAGCAACTCACCTTTCTTGCATCACAATTCAAGCTGTAGAAAGGTAACAGAGGCTTCTTTCAATCTCTGTGCTATATGTGCAGATAGCTTGAATGGGACAGAAACAGTATAATACAGAAAGATAACATTCTTTCTCCCCTTGAGTCTCTCTTCTCAAAATAAATTACTCTTAATAGTTCTTTATATGTGCTCCCCCCAAAAGGTCCATTCAAATTTATAATCTGTTGTTTTTACACAAAATGCATTATACACTTTTCTCTGCTAGGGCTATACAAATTAAAAGCACAAGAGATATATATGTATTATTAACATTGTCATGTAATAATACACATATATCTTGCAAATATTTTAAATTACATTATCTATTTTAAAAGCTGAAGAGTGTCCTTTGAGTGTTCACAGCAAAATTGATTGCGTCAGCCTTTCAGCAATGGGTATATTGGATTCTGTAAGTTTTTCTACTGTAAACAAAGTTGGAATGAACATCTTTGAATATAAAGGCAATCATACTTTTTGCAGGTATATTGGCAGGATAAATTAAAAGGGCTGGAATTATTAGATCATATGTTATATGTATTTTAGATAAATATTACCAAATTTCCCTTGAAATGGTTGTGCTTGTTTATATCCTCAAAATAATATAAGACAAAGTCTGTTTTCTGTTCTGTCGTATATATACTTCTTAGCACTAGATTTTATCAGTTATTAAATTTTCTCCAGTTTGACAGGTTAGTATTCTACTGACATAAAAAATTTTCATAATCTAATGCCAATTGACTTCTATCTCTCTGTCTTTAGTGGCTCCAATAAGACTTTGTTTATTGGATTTTAGGGTTGGTTCTTGTACTAGGTCAGATAACACCTCCTAAAGATATCTTGATTCTAATGCTTGAAACCAGATTTTGCAAATATGATTAAGTAAAGGATCCTGAGATGGAGAGACTACCCTGGATTATTCTTCTGGGCCTTCAATGTAACCACAAGTGTCCTTATGAAAGAAAAGCAAAGGGAGATTTGACTACAGAGTAAGAGATGGGATGATGAAAGCAAGAAGTTGGCGTGATGTGGTAACCCAGGAATGCAGGGAGATTCTAGAAACTAGAAAAGCAGGAATATGAATTGAATTCTTTACTAGAGCTTCCATAAAGGAGCTATCCCTGCAACACCTTGACTGGGGAAATTGATTTTCAACTCTGGCCTCCAGAATGACAAAGGAATAAATGGCATTACTTTGAGCTACCAAGTACGTGGTAATTTGTTACAGCAGTCATAAGAAACTACTACAGCCCTCATTTCTCTGAGCCAATTCAAACTTTTGAGAATTTAAGTGTTAGGACTTTTTTTGAGTCTTTTCCAAATAGAGTAATAGAATTCTAGGAATTATGATCTCAAACAACTTTATTGAAGTTCAAACCCCTTTATTTTACAAATGTGGGAATGGAGTCCACATTTGCTTGTGTGATTTGCTCAAACCCAATTCATTAGGATTTAGGTCTCTGGACTCCCAGGCTAGGTACTAAAACATAAAAAAACACTTCTCATTTTAAGGGTACCATACCAGCTTCCCCATTACCAATGTCTTGCACTGAAGTCCTGCATTTGTTACAATAAGTGCATTGGCAATCAACATGTTACTACCCAAAGCTCATAGCTTACATTAAAATACACTCTTGGTTGTACATTCTATGGGTTTCAACAAATGCATTGTACAATTTTTGCACACGAACTTTATGGCCACCCTCTATGTATCCATTATTGATTATCGTATACAAGAGTTTGACTGCTCTAAAAATCCTCTGTTCTTCCCATCTTCATCCCTTCCTTCCTTTTAATCTCTGGTAATCACTGGTCTTTTTACTGTCTCCATAGTTTGCCTTTTACAGAATAGTATGTAGTTGGAATTGTACCATATGTAGTCTTTCAAATTGGCTTTTTTCACTTATGCCTTGAAGGTGCCTCTGAGTCTTTTCATTGCTTGGGAACGCATTTAATTTTTGTGCTGAATGATATTCACTTCTGTATATGTACTACAGTTTTTTTTCCTTATTAGATGAACTTTCTACTGACATTGTGGCACTGATAGCAACCAATCCATGCAAATAATTTATCATCATCTTGCATAGGTAATATTGGAATTCATATTTTTCTCTAAATATTTAAGGCCTATGTAAGGTAAGTTGATGCAATAGTTTACGTATCTAGTCACCGATTGAGAGACATTTTGGTTGCTTCTCAGGTTTATAAACCTGTGTGCAGGTTTTCATGTGGATATTAGTTTTCAACTCATTTGAGTGAATACCAAGGAGGTTGATGGTAAAACAGAGTATGATTAATTTTGTAAGAAACTACCTAACCATCTTATAAAGCATCTATGAAATTCTGTATTCTCACCATCAATAAGTTAGAATTCCTGTTGCTTCACATCCTTGCTAGCATTTGGTGTTGTCAGCATTTTGGAAAGTGCTATTTTATTATTACTTTGAGACAGAGTCTCACTTTGTCACCCTTGGTAGAGTGCCATGGGTGTCACAGCTCACAGCAACCTCCAGCTCTTGGGCTAGGGCCATTCTCTTGCCTCAGCCTCCCAAGTAGCAGGGACTACAGGCACCTGCCACAAAGCCTGGCTAATTTTTTGTTGCAGTTAGGCCGGGGCTGGGTTTGGACCCACCACCCTCGGTATATGGCGCCTGCGCCCTACAGAAAGTGCTGTTTTAATAAGTGTGTAATGTTATCTCATATCTTGTTTTAATTTGAATTATCTTTTTTTTATATTGTTGAGGCTTCATTGAAGGTACAAGAAACCAGGTTACACTAATTGCACTTTTTAGGTAAAGTCCCTCTTACAATCATGTGTTGCATCTAAAAGGTGTGGCACACACCAAGACCCCACCCCCCCCTCATCTTTTTATGTGAATATTTTCAATCTGTGTATCGTTTTTGGCTACATACCTATTCAGATATTTTTATTATTTTTAATAGTGTTGTTATTTTCTTGGTGAGTTTTAAAAGTTATTTATATACTGTATTTTATACAATATATCTTGTTATATTAGACTGATATCCTGAAACCTGGCTATTATGACTTAATAATTCCAGCAAGCGTTTCGTTGTTTTCATCGATTCTTTTGAATTTTCTACATAAATAATCATGTCATCTGTGAACAAAGACAGATTTATTTCTTTATCCTCCATCTGTATACGTGTTCTTTTCCTTTCTTATTGCATTTAGCTACAACTAGAGTATGGAGATAAAGGAGTGGCGAGAGGGAACATCCTTGCCTTGCTCTTGATCTTAGTGAGAGAACTTCTAAACATTAAATGCAATGTTAGCTGCAGGATTTTAAACGTTATTCATTAGATTGGGGAAGTGTTCCTCTATTTCTAGTTTGCTAAGAGTCTTTGTCACAAATGGGTGTTGGACTTTGGCAAATGCTTTTTCTGCATATATTGTTATGATCAAGTTAGTTTTTTCTTCTTTAGCCTGTGGATGTGCTATATTACTGTAATTAATTTTCAAGCCTTGTATACCTAAGACAAATTCAACGTGCTTGTGGTGTATAATTCTTCTCACATTGTTGAATTCATTTGCTAATACTTTGTCAAGCATTTATGCATCTATGTTCATAGAGACGTTAGTCTATGTTTTTTTGTTCGGTTTGGTTTGGTTTGGGCCATGTCTTTCTTGGATTTTACATTTAGCATGATGTTAGCCTTACAGAATACCTAAGAGAGTAGTCCCTTTGCACCTATTTTCTGAAGGAGATTATAGAAAATTGGTACAATTTCTTCCTTACACGTTTGGTAGAATTCAGTGAATCAATTCTGGTATGGTGTTTGCTGCTTTAGAAGGCTTTCAGTTATCAATTAAATCCTTTAATAGAGACCTATTTATGTTGTCTATTTCCTCTTGTGTGAGTTTTGACAGATTGTGTCTTTCAATGAGCTGGTCCATCGTATTTAGTTCTAAATTTGTGGGTATAGTTAATCCTAGGATTCTTTTATTTTCCATGGGATCTGTAGTGATATGTGTATCCTGTCCTTCTCTTTTGATGTTAGTAATCTGTGTCTTTTTTTTTCCTAGTTAACATTTCTAGAGGCTTTTTCCTTTTTTTTTTTTTTTTTCAAAGAAACAACTTTTGGTTTTGTTGATTTTCTCTATTGATTTCCTGTTTTCTATTGCAATCTATTTGTGTTCTTATATATTATCTTTTTTATTCTGCTTACTTTTGATTTACTTGGCTTTTTTTTTTTTTTTTTTTTTAGTTTTTTAAAGGTGGAAGTTTGGATGAGTGATTTTAGATCTTTCACTTTCTAATATCTGCATTCAGTGCTATCCACTTTGACTGTGACTTGATGAGTTGTACTTTTTATTTATTTCAAAATATTTTCCATTTTTTTTCAGAGTTCTATTTTGACATGTGTATTATTTAGATGTGTGTTGCTTAATCGCTAAGTATTTGGGAATTTTCGATTGCTTTTTGATTTCTAGTTTAATTCCATATTGTCTGAGAACATACATTGCATGGTCTCTATTCTTTTAAATTCAGTAAAGTGTGTTTTATGGCCCATAATGTGGTATATCTTGGTGAGTGTTTCACAAAAGTGTGAGAAGAATATGCGTTCCGTTCTTATTAGATGAACTACTCTCCAGCTGTCCATTATTTCTGTTGAAGTAAAATTTAATAGGATACAGAATCCTCAGTTTGTTTTTTTCCTCTCTCAAGACTTTACATATTTTACTTGACTGTCTTCTTGCTCGTGCCGTGTTTTACAGTATGCCCAGGGTTGTATGAACCAGGTTTTTAAACTGAGTTTCATGGGATCCCATTTTATTAAGCCAGTTTATAAGTGCCAAAGGCTTACTTTAATTTTAATTTATTATTGACTTTGCTAGAGAGTCAGCGCCCATTATGGGATATTCTCAGGCAATAGGTACTGTGACTATTAGAAATTTAGGCAGGCTACAGTTAAAGTGAAACATATCATTTTCCCTCCTATTTTACACTTAATGACTTTTTAAGAGTATAACAGGACCAATGTTCAAAATTACCACAACCCCAGGTATAGCTACAGTTTGAGCTCTAATATTGATCAAATCTATAAAGTTTTTTAATTGTTGTATTTTAGCAAATGCTAAAGCTCACTTTAACTTATGTTTTAGACTCACAAAAGTCAATACCCTTTTATCTTTTTAAAATAAAAACCATGTTAGTATACAAATTTTGTTATATATTTGTTATATATAAGTATATATATAACTTTTATATATTTTTTGACTTTCAAGTGAGTCAACTTATGAACCTTCATTTTAATTTCATATATAATTTGCTGTATATTTACATTAAAATAATATTCAAAAATAGTTAAAATATTATATACATTATTTAGTTATTTGCCTTCTTTGTCCCCGATATTGAGTGGGTTTTTTTCTCTCTTTTACTCTCTTGTTTTCTGTTTCAGGCTTTCTGTGTCTCAAAACTGGGGTTTTAGTTTCTGTTTCTGGGCAATAACTCACAATGTAATTCTCTACATTGCCTGTTACAGGAAAAGGAGGAGGAAAGGGCCCCAGGGTTGGCCTTCAAGGGAGTAGTTTTAGTTTCAGACTTTCCCATCCACTCTTCTGCCATTTTTTTCTTTTTCAGAAACAAAATATTTTAAAATGACATATGTCCAGGCAGGCAAACTATTTTATTTTATTTTGGGGAGGAGGGTGGACGGGTGCCTCTTGGCCCTCCCTGACTGTTATTTTTCCCTTTTTCTTTGAGTGCTTACCTGATACACTCCTGCTGCATTGTGAAAAGTGGGCTTTCTCTTCCTCAGTCAGTAGGGGCCCAGAAGTCATCACTTCAAAAATACAGGTCATCATGGGTAGCGCCTGTGGCTCAGTGAGTAGGGTACCCGCCCCATATACCGAAGGTGGCGGGTTCAAACCTGGCCTTGGCCAAACTGCAAAACAAACAAACAAAAAAATAGCCAGGCGTCGTGGCGGGCTCCTGTAGTCCCAGCTACTCGGGAGGCTGAGGCAAGAGAATCGCCTAAGCCCAGGAGTTGGAGGTTGCTGTGAGCTGTGTGATGCCACAGTACTCTACCGAGGGTGATAAAATGAGACTCTGTCTCTACAAAAAAATAAAACAAAAGTACAGGTCATCAGAAAACACAGTGAACACAACAGCCTCTGTGACGCTCTTGCATCATATAAGAAAACCATGGGGCGATGGGGCATAAGTTGCCACACGCATCATAGAAAACATTTTATAATGAGAGTGGAAAGGAGGATCACAAGTGGAAGTTTAAGAAATTGTGTAGGCTGATCCATAACTAGGTTTCCAAGTTACATAATATTCTCTAAGAAAATAAATCAGAATTTGTTGGAGTCTTTAACAATATCTTGGTGGAGTTATAAAAGGTAGGATATATACACATACATATGTGGTGCAATAATTGACAATAATATCTTGGTGTATTCCTCGAACCAAGCCTTCAGGACTGAAAGTTATATTACTGGAGAATAACTGGTGAGTTAGTAAAGTGTGTGTAAGATTGGGGGTATTTGTATGTAACCAAGGGGAAGGAGTGGTCACAGTCAGTGTCACAGGGTATGAAATTGTGATGGAAAGCTGGGGTGGGATAGTAAGAAAAGGCACAGGGAGGGAATAGTCCCCTCCCAGGGGGATGAGGGGTTGACTGATCTGATGTACATGCCTATGTGGGAAAGCAGTCATCTCCACTAATTGTTAGAATGGCAGAGATTGTTGTTAACCTCTACCAGATTCCCTTGCAAGGATGGGAGTATTTTGACAGAGAGCAAGCAGTATACAGCAGATGGGCTAAACAGAGGGCAAGCTCATGAAACACAATAGAACCCCTACTAGGGAAGGACAAAAAGCAATGGATGTCCTGTGTTCAGTTTATTCCTTAAGAGAGGCAGCCCATGGGCATTTCTGGGGCAAAGATTTTTAGTATCGTGGGTAAAGTCAGCTCCAATGGCAAGGTCTGGTGCAGAGACAATGTCATCTCCATTAGTGAACCCTTGGGTCAGTCCCATGTTGTCTGGGATGTGGGAACAGGGTATCCTTTTAAAGTAGGTGCCTACTTGAGTTGATGAAGGTATTGTTCTTATGGCTCTGAGATGTTATAATGAGGAATTATATATCCTCATTATAACAGAATTCTAGAATTATTTTGTACGCAGGCTTTCTAATACCATAGGCCTCAGTCATTGTTTGGGTGGTGATGGATAAGCTGGGAGAAATTCTTGGGCTATAGGCCCAAGCTCTGTGGTATATGGAGCTCAGCATTTGTCATATCTGGTGGAAACAATGGCTTATTCGTAGTGGTTAAGTTTTCAGATTTCCAACCAACTCAAGTCAGTTGTAGTAAGAACAACATTTAATAGAATGGCATGCAGCTTCTCTTGACAGGTATTTTGGGTTTGGGTAGAAATTTAGACTTACATAGACGCTATGTCAGATGAGCAGCTGTCTGGCCACGGGACAATCTATGGTTAGTAGGTCCCAGGGGAGCATGTTCCCTTGATTAGGCCTCCAGCTCTCATGGAATGGGGCTAGAACTAACATGTGTAATGATGGAGGACAGTCTCAGAAGGCCTCATATGTAATGAGTGTATGCATTGAGGTGAAACACATCCCCCTTTAAATATAGGAAAAGGCAAAGGGAACATGTTTAAGTTGGTGAAAGGTATGAGTTACTCAAAGAGTTATGAGAGATTAGGCCTGGGAAAGACAATGTCTTTTTAGAGTTCATTTGCCAGACTGGAATGTGAAAAGGAATTGTCTGAGGAAATTATTGCTTCTATCTTTTCTATTAAACCAGCTGTCTGGCATCTATCAGGAACATGAAAGTTTTATTGAACACCTTTTCCAAGAACCCAGCACTATCTATTCTGAGAAGTAACATAAGTGCTTTGATCACTACTAGTAACATCTATAACTTTAAAGGAAATTAGGAGTGTCTCTAAAGCCTTGAGTGTGGCTTCAGTGTATGTAGAGACATGTGTGATTTGGGTTTATATTTTGGGTATCCATGAGGCAACCTAATTCCGCACATAGTTTACCCTGCAGGGACAGCTCTTAGGCACTGGCCCAACAGTGTGTAATGAATGTGAAGCTGAGTATGTTTGTTAAGGAGGGTTCCAGTGCTACTGTGGCTGTCTGAAGTTTGACAAATTTTGTTGATACTTGGGTCCTGTTGTTTATCAGGGACTTCCTGAGTAAGAGATGAAAAACAACAGTATTCCACTGAGCTGCATCCATTTGTGGCGGTTGGCAAGGACACTTGCATGTTTATGAACTCCTACTGTTATTTATTCAGTTAATTCCAAAGGGCTTCCCCAGTAGTTAATGGCACTTGGTAAGAGACTGAGGAAGGGGAGATTCCTCCTTAGTCAGGTGAAATATGCCACAGGGCTCAGGTTTGGCTCCATCCTCTCCTAGGAAGGCCCTAGTGGCCATGCCAACCTTTGTTTTTATGATGCAAAACATTGAGCAGCTGTATGAGGAGGCCAGAGGCTCACGGTCTGTGAGAACTTCTGTTTCCAAGACAGCCTTATGTAGTTTGAAATTGTTTCAATGGGGGTAAAGTACAAGTCCAAGAAGGGCAATTTCTTGTCTCAGAAGTCTTTGGGAAACTTATGACCACTATGTCCAGAGACTACAGGAGGCATAATACAAAGTTGTCGAACCTCTTTAGTAAAGGAGTCTTTGCGAGCACTAATAGACATGACTTGATTTCCATTTGAACAGATTTTAGAGCCTTTTGTTGAAGAGAGCCCCATTTAAGGTGAGCTGATTTGGAAATAGTAGAAAGTATCAGCAAGATTAAATATTATGAAATTTGTAGATGAGGCATGTGTTTCTGTAAAACCCAAAAAGCACTGAAAGATGTTGGACTTTCAGTGGTGATGTTCCTGGTGAGTATGTTAAATTAATCACCTTAGAGGAGGACGTCAAGATAATGTCATACCTGTCCTCCTGGGCAAATGTAGGGCAATTGAGGTCTTGTTTGCAAATAGCATGTGTGATAGTAAGCCTGTTATACTACATATATACAAAACTTACACATTTATATGATTTGTTTATTTAAATTTTTGCATTTCTTTTTCTCCCTTTCTTTTTTCTGTTTTTAGCCACCTTAACAGGTTTTTAAAATTTCTGTTTGTTTGATGACTTACAGAGTAAGCCTAGAGGCAGTTACAAAAAGGAGGGAGAGGGCTCAGGGGCTTGCCTTTTAGAAAGGTTCTTCTGTTGTTGTTTCTATGTTTTTTAATCCAATTCCCCTTGCTGTTTTTTTTCATGAAGACTATGTTTGACAGTACGATCAAAATATTCAGATTGTATATGAAGTCAGCACATTGTGCCCCATGATTGCAGCAATGTACACAATTATGATTTAATAAAATTATTTTAAAAAATCTTTTAGAGTTGTTTATATGTCCACATGCATAATTTTTTTCATTATCTTTCTTTTTTTTTTTTTTTTTCTCTAGATCTTTCATCTGCCCCTGGCCATTTATGTTCCTTTGGTGTTTACCTGGTAAGTTCCTGATGGGCCCACGTGGCCTCTGCTACGAACAGCTGCGTCTCTGTCCAGCGGGCCCCACTTGATCGCTGAGGGCTGGGGTTTCCATCCAAGAGAGAAATGATGGCTCTCGCCTTCTTTATCACATTCTTTGGAGTATGAGACCCTTTGCTGTGGATCAGCAGCAGCTCTTAAGAGAGATTAAAGGTTACTGATCCAATGGGCTGCTGGATTGAGAACAGGCCATTGAAGAACAAGAGTGGAGGTGGGAGAAACTACAGGAGCCTACTGCAGCCATTCTGGGGACGGGGGATGGAGGCTTGAACCGGAACATTGGCAGTGGGTGATGAAAGGGAGCAGATCTGCTGTATATTTTGGAAAGAAACCAACAGGATCTGTGAGTTAACCATATTCTAAGACTTTTGGGGAGAGCAACTGGGGATGGATGGAGTTACCACCCACTGATCTAGGAATTGTTCCAGAGGAGCAGGTAAAAGGATGGGGAAAGAGAGAGTTCAGTTTGGGACAGAGAATAAACTATTTAATGTGGTGCTGAGTGCTCAGATACTAAAGAGCCGAAATATTTTGTGCAATGGGATGGAGAAAGTCAGAACATGAAGGCAGACAGGCAGATAGAAAGGCAGACAGGCAAACAAAATGAAGGAGAAAGGAGAGTAGTGCCTGGGCAATTGTTTTATTTATGAAAGTAGTGTTCATGCTTATGGCAGATAAGTGAACTATACCTAAGAAACTGTGTGGCCCTAAACTCAAATTCAAAACTCTAAATTCAAAAAACTCTCTGGTAGTTGATTTTTTATTCTATCATTTTAGGATATCAAAACAGGTCACAGATTCTGCCGCATCACACAAACACAATAGTTTTAGGATCAATTGATTGCCAAGGAATATACTGAAGAAAAGCTATTTTGCGTTCAATTTCTTTTTAAATGAGTTTGTCTTCATTTCACTGCACGTATACACGTAAAGGAACTTAAAAAGGCAGCGTAGGCATAGGAGATTTCTTCTAGTCTAAGAATGTTTGAAGCAAAAGTAGATTCGTCGGAGTATCTCTGCTAATGCTTATGAGATACATTAGTGAATACTTGTCACAATGAGGTTCTAATATTTAATTCCCACAAATAAAAGGAGTTCCAGAGAAATTTAGTTAAAAATTAGTCAAAGCAAGCAATCAATCTCTGTACAGCTGACTGAAATCCGCAGCTGCCAGGCAGACACATGCAGCTTGTTTTAGCAGACTCATTTGGGCCTCAACAGAAAAGTTGCCACCTCATCGGCTGCAAAGTTTACTTACCACTGTGAAATGTAATATCATAGTGGAAGCTCTGTAGGCCAAAGTCTTTTTTTTTTGTAGTTTTTGGCCGGGCCTGGGTTTGAACCCACCACCTCTGGTATATGGGGCCAGCGCCCTATACCTTTGAGCCACAGGTGCCGCCTATAGGCCAAAGTCTTGATTGGGATTCTAGCACCTGTCCCTATAGAATGGGAAGGCAGGAAAAATTATAACAGGGCATGGTGACATAAGCTAATAGGTTATTTGACCATGTCCTGGTTTTACTGCTCCCCTGAAAGACTTGTGCATTCCTCTGCCCACGACATGTTAGACCCCATGCTCCTCCTTTTATTTCCTTCCAGCTTTGTATTTACCTACCTCAGAAAACATTTCATTGTCAATGTACCTCTTCCTGTTTTTCGTATTTAATATTTTCTCATCATTGCACTTTTCTAAAGCCCTTGCTATTGGTCCAAACGCTACTGGAAGAAAGGATGACAAATGAGTGGTGTGTTGTCGTAACACTCAAGGATCTCAAAAACTAGGGAGTTAGTCAATTTCATTTATTCTTGTATTCAGTAAGCTTATAGTGAACACCTGCTACACTACACTGTATTACTGGTTGAATGAACAGTCCTGGCCATCAGGGAACTCACTGTCTATTGGGGAGTGAACATGTCCACAAAGGCATGTAGTGTGTCCAACCTATAGCCTACTGACACACCAGGGTCCGTAGGCACACCAGGGACGGACTGTTCCTGTGGACCTAGAACACTGAGATTTGGAAGGTTTCAAGCAGGGTATGATGCCCAGGTTGCACCTGTAAAGGAAAGTGGCTAATTAGCAAGAGAAAAAACAGGAGAAGCAATTGAACTAACATTTTCAAACACAATATCTGAGGCTCTCAGGGCCTTATTCTGTAAGCAAAGGGGAATCTTTTAAACAGTGAGAGTAATAGAATCATACACGCAGATGTGTTGTTCAAAAATACCTTTTAGAAGCACTATTGTGGGTGACCTGCAGTAGGTTAAGATCACAGGCAAAGAGATCGATTAAGAAAGAAGTGCCTTATTTCAGGGGATGGCCAATGCTTGGGTGAGGCAGTCACAGTACAGACCGGTAGGAGAAATGTAAGAAGCACTTATCCTCCGATTCGATGTTGGGAATACAATCGGAAGGTATTGAAAATGACTCCTGTTGTGGATGACGAGATAAATGGTTGTGTCATTAATCAAAACAGGGAGCTCAAGAGATTATGCAGACTTCACAGGAAAGGTACTGAGTTCATGTTGGGGCGGATGCTTTGTAAATACGCATTGAGTGCCAACCTCAGGCCAGATAGTCTTTGAAGCAGTAGCTGTGTGCTTTATAGAAGCAGATGTTCTGGCAGAGAATAAACTCCTAAGGATGCATTACAAGCATCCCAGTCACCAGCGAGAGCTGCAACTGGACTCTCCATGGTGAGCAGCAGTGTCCCTCCAGGGCAGGCAGGGATCAGGAGCAGGTTTCGGGCAGAGCAGCATGTCTGTGAGTCAGTATCAGCTCATACGTGCTCCTTGATGCGCCTGGAGTGATCGAGAATTCCTAGGAAGAAGATGGAGTGAGAGCAAGGAGGTTTGGGGAATAGCAACATATAAACAAGTGGCAATAACATCCTGTTGAAACGCCAGCACTGATAGCCATACAAAAATTGCTATGGAGACTTTGAGAAAAGAGTTATTGACGGAGCTCACGTTAGTCGGTGAAGATTTTGTCCGAGAGGAAATATTTGCACTTTGGGCTGCTGGGAGGATGTAGTGTCTGAGTGGATGTGTGGCAAAGTTAGAGCTGAAATTATGGGAGCACCAGCTGGAGCCAGAGCAGACCCAGACGGACACGCTGGGCTGTTGAACAGTATTACTGGAGTGCCGTGCTGAAGCATGTGTCCTCTGTGTTAACATGCGTTTGTGTTTGCTATGTTGTTATGTGACTTTGTGCTTTTCTTTTTCTTATTTAAATCCTGCCTCCCTGGTGACTGCAGGGCTTTTTGTGGGCAGTGATGCGTGCTATCTTTTTTTTTTTTATTGTTGGAGATTCATTGAGGGTACAAGAAACCATGTTACACTGATTGCATTTGTTAGGTAAAGTCCCTCTTACAATCATGTTTTGCCCCCAAAAGGTGTGGCACGCACCAAGAACCCCACCCCCTCGCTCCTTCCCTCTCTCTGCTCTTCCTTTCCCCACCCCTCCCTCATTCTTTCTTTCTCTGCTCTCCCCTTCCCCCACCCCCACCATGTCATTAATTGTCATTAATCATCCTCATATCAAAATTGAGTACATGAGATTCATGCTTCTCCATTCTTGTGATGCTTTACTAAGAATAATGTGTTCTACTTCCATCCAGGTTAATACAAAGGCTGTAAAGTCTCCATCTTTTTTAATGGCCGAATAGTATTCCATAGTGTACATATACCCCAGCTTGTTAATCCATTCCTGGGTTGGTGGGCATTTAGGATGTTTCCACATTTTGGTGATTGTAAATCGAGCAGCAATTAACAGTCTAGTGCAAGTGTCCTTATGATAAAAGGATATTTTCCTTCTGGGTAGATGCCCAGTAATGGGATTGCAGGATCAAATGGGAGATCTAGCTTGAGTTCTTTGAGAGTTCTCCATACTTCCTTCCAAAAAGGTTGTATCAGTTTGCAGTCCCACCAGCAGTGTGAAAGTGTTCCCTTTTCTCCTGCAGGGCTTTTTGTGGGCAGTGATGCATGCTATCTTTTTTATTCCTTATTCCTTTTCCCTCTTGCCTTACATCATCCTTTTCTCCAGTCTGATTTTTAGGATGATTAAAACAAAATTTAAAAAGATAATATTTCTCTGATCTGGAAGAGACTCTGGCTTGATATTCTTATAACAAATTACCAAAATGGGTAGGTAATTGCTATGGGATTTGGGGTGGAATGCCTTTGATAAGGAATATTTTTGTTGGCTAAGCAGACAAATAGGTCAATTGTTGATGGTGAGAAAGAAAACTTGGTTTTATTTTCTTCTAAAACCAAGTCAAGACAAATAGCAAATGTAGAGATGCAAGTGAAAGGCTGTGATATTTAATGATTGCATTTAACTAGAATTCAGATCCAGGATTTTGTGTGCGTATGTGTGTGTGTTTGTGCATATGTTTATAAAACTGACATGTCCGGGGTGATACAGGTGGGAACACCACATTCAAAGAGAGTGCACCATTTTCACATTTACACCTCTTAAAGAAAGCTTGGAAAGGCTAAATTATGCCCCAAAAAGAAAGCTTGGAAAGGCTAAATTTTGCCCCCACAGGTATTTTTCATGACTTTGGCACAGATAGTTCAGAAATAATTTAAAACAAGGCCTGTGAAGCTGGAATTGTTATTCTTACTTGCAAAGAAATTATTATGCATTACCAGTGTCAACAGCAGCTGCAATTTCCTAATAATGTTCTGCCTTTGGATTTTTATCAAGTCCTTCCTCTTTAATTGCCACACCTTTCCAATTTCTTACCCATGAAAAAGGAGACATTGTGTGAATTTTCACCATTTTGTAGTTTTGTGCCAATGACATTTCAAACCCTTCATCACCTGCTAAACAAACAGAAATATGTCACAGCTCCTGAATTAGGTGAATGCCTCAGCCCTGGCCCTATAATCAACTTCCTTTTTCCCATAAATATTTGCTTTAAATTTACATATTGGGGAAACCATCTAGTTCAAGGCAATGGTTTGCAGATAAAGAAATCTAGACCCAGACAAATCAAAGGAAGTACTCCAGGTCATAGAGTCAGTTTTTGCCAGAACAGGACAGGGCAAATTAGCCTCATCACAAGGCATTTTTTCCCTTACATTTTATTTTTAATTGACAAATAGTAAAGTGATGT
This sequence comes from Perodicticus potto, assembly GCA_963574655.1. Taxonomy (NCBI): domain Eukaryota; kingdom Metazoa; phylum Chordata; class Mammalia; order Primates; family Lorisidae; genus Perodicticus; species Perodicticus potto. The sequence goes on along the minus strand of CAUYRH010107724.1, from coordinate 12,556 downwards.
TTTGATAAATGTATACATTGTGGAATAATTAAATCGGTCATGAACTTCTTTTTGTGTGTTTGCATGGCAAAAGCATTTAGAATCTACTCTTTTAGTAATTTTGAAATACATAATGCATTATTATACATTGTAGTCACCATTCCTTGCAATAGATCACTGAAACTGTTCCTCTAGTCTCAGTGAAACTTTGTACCCTTTGATCAACATCTTCCTTTCCCCATCCTTCCCCAGCCTCTGGTAGCCACCACTCTGTTCTCTACCTCTGTGTGTTTTTAGATTCCACAGATAAGTGAGATCAGCCAAGGCATTTTCCTTTCTGTTGTTTTGTTTCTTCTCCAGGATGAACATGAATTCAGAGCGCTCTGTAACACTATTTGCAAACAAGAGGCGTATAGCTATCCCTTTTGTCAATATCCTCTTCTCTTTCACAACCTCATTCTTTCATACTTCCCCTTTATATTTTCTTCCCATTTAAAATTGTAGTGTCAATATTTCGAGGTTTGTGCATTTCTTAAGGAACCCAGAGAGGTAAGATTTGGGGTGGGTTAAGTAGATGAGTGGATAGATAAGGTGGGGGATTGGGAAGAGGAAACAGAATTGAACCTGCTTGCTTTCCCACCTGGAAGCTGTTATTACAGATGAGAAGATTCCCCTCTGAGGCAGCCAGTGGCTCAGGAATGGGGGAGATGGAGGAAGAGGTGTCAGATTATCACTGATTTCAGTTTCCTTTTTTAGGGAGAAGTTTGCACTTAGAAAATGCTAGTAATTAGCAGGGTACTCCCAAATCTTTCCCCTTGCCTCCAGCTTAATTACACAAGCTGAAGAGAGAGCTAGGAAAGTGTACTGGAAGGGCTTATCTCTTCTTGGCTCAACTAATTCTCTCTGGATTTCCCTTTTACAATGGGAGGAAGATGCAAAATGTATGCTTTTTTAGATGCCAAGAAGGAACAATTTGCACAATGTCTCTTTTATGTTAAAATTATCCACTCTATGCCATGAATAGGGAGGAGGAAATATCTTAGAAATTAGTGGCAGTCTGTAAGAGGATACCATATCTCTTGGGACTTCTTTCTTATTATGGGGAAATTGCAGGAACGTTGCAATACACTAGAAACATGTTCCTGCAATTTCACCACTGCAACATTACAACATGATTACAGTGGGTCATGGTTGGTTTAGGATGGACATCCCCGCAGAAGGAGAAGGTCTTCTGCTATTATTTCCCTTCTGAACTCTCCCCATTTTGTCATTCCCCTGCCATGCTCTCTTGCTGAATGTGGCATATCTCAAACACCTTCTGTTTCAGGAAATTTACTATATACTGGAGCAGTTCACAACACTTGATGACAGTTTTGAAGTTAAAAGTTCTTTATATTTAGCCAAAATGCTCTCTGTAGATTCTGCTAACTGCTCTTCCTTCTTCATGGAGAAAGAAAGAAATCACTTTCCTGGAAATTGGAGCCTATGTGTTTAGCAATGAAGAAAAGAGAATGTCTGCTAGAATGTACACTTTTATTAATGTGAACATATCCTTAAATAATAATAAAAGTGAGTACAGCACTTAATTTTTTTGAGACACTTACTAAGGTGCTTTGAAGGTCGCATGTTACAAAGTGATATTATAAGTAAAAATAAATACATAAAATTCTAATCCTTTAGAGGTTTCCTGAAATCTAAACATCTGATGTATGGATTCTAATTTAAAATTTCCAAAAGGAGAATGAAGATCCATAATATGTTCTTTTCTCTTCTCCCATTTCTCGCAATTCATCCCAGTAAAGATTAGTCCTGTTATTTCAGGGATTATGATGCTGTTGTCATAATTCTGTATTCCTTCCTTTCATGGTTCTACAAGGTGTTTGTACCAAATAAACAAGGCAGCTATTTTTAACTTTTAAAAACAGATTTATTGAGGCATAACCGACATATGATAATTTGCCCAAATTTTAAACATATAATTTGATACATTTTGACATGTGTCTACGTCCATGAAACCACTACCACAATCAAAATAGTTTTCTCCTATCTCTTTGTCATCTCTCCCTGCCAACCTTTCTACCTTATCTGCAATCCACCAGGCAACCACTGATCTGACTTTTTCAATAGGAATTATTTTTCATTTTCTGGAACTCTGTATAGATGAAAACATAATATGTGTACTTTTTTTTTTTTATCTGACTTCTTTAACTCAGCAGAAATAATTTAAGACCCACTCTTGTTGCTTGTATCAATATTTTTTTATTGCTAAAAAGCATTGTATTGCACAGATATACAGTAAAGCTCTTGGTGGACATCTGGATGGTTTCTACTATGAAGCTATCACAAATAAGGCTGCTATGAACATTTGTGTACTAATTTTGTATGGATATATATTTTTATTTCTCTTGAATAAATATCTAGGAGTGGAATGGCATAGTAGTATTACTCATTAAACAGCCAGTCAATCAAAACCAAGTTCGGAGATGGCTGCGCCATGCTCCAGAGACTTAAATGTTATTAGAGACTTAGTTAAACTATTGTCAAATCAATGAATTAATCCATTTTTCTAGGCAATTTACATCTCATCTTTTTTTTTATTTCAACGTAAAACTCAATAAACTATAAATAATTGTTTATAAAGGAAAGTTTAAAAAGTTAAATTTATTTTCCATCACAAAGCTTGTAAATTGAAAAGGTGAACTTCAAAGCCACTTAGTGTCTCCAGAACCTACCAATTCCTCCCATCCAACTATTGATCCATGTCTTTCTTTTATGCCCAGTGGGTTTTAAAATTGTAAAAGCTTTTGATAGGAGTGTGGTAATCTCATAGGAGCAAAAACTCCTAATGCCAAACCTCTGAAAACAGGAAATCTTGAAATGTACTGCAAAGAGATTAGCCTGCAAGAAGTGGAGATTTATACAGGAAAGTAGTGGAGACTCAGACTGGGATTCACATCCAACTGACAGGAGCTGCCACTTTTTTCTCCGGAGAAAGGAAGCAACGCTATAGGCTTCTGGGCAGGTGTTGGGCAGGATGAATGGACAGTAATCAACCCAGTAGACTGGATTGGTTGAGGCGGAGTGATGTTCACAGAAGTGTCCATTGAAATATTCTGTTTGTGTGTGTGTGTGTGTGTGTGTGAGAGAGAGATAAATTGAAAATGAGGATGGCAAAAAGAATAGAAAAGAAAGTGCTAGTGTGTGGGCAGCGGCTGTGGCTCAAAGGAGTAGGGCTCTGGCCCCACGTACCGCAGGTGGCGGATTCAAACCTGACCCCGGCCAAAAACTGCAAAAACTGCAAAAAAAAAAAAAAAAAAAAAGAAAAAAAAAGAAAGAAAAAAGAAAGTACTAGTGTGAGAGTCACTCAGAGACGAAATGGCCCACATTTTATAACTAAGTAGGCATAATTAATTTTTCCTTTTTGGCTTTAACCCTCTCTAGTGGAGAATAAGCTCTGTTTTGTCCCAAAATTCAACCAGGAGAAGCTGATCAGTGTAATTTTCTCAGTTAAATAGAAAGAGTTTATCTATTTGTCTTTATTAGTAGGTCTAGTATTATTGGCACAAATGGTACCTTTTAGATGATTATGGTCTTGTAGTTTTCTCTGGGTCATACAAACACAGATAAAAATGTAAGATGGTTGAAAAATGAAAACTGAACGTTACTATCTTCAAACTCTTCCTTATAAGATACTGATACAAATTTTTTCCGATTAATGCATGGGAGTTTCTTCTTTGCTCCCCAAAGAGCTGCTCCCTAAAGTTCAGTTTTTTGAGGGTCTGCTATTGTTTGGTACCTGTTATTTGAAGTTCAGTAGCAAGAGGTTTATGTTTAAAATGTGTGGTTCGGGTTTTAGAAGAAAAAGGGACTTCAGAAAGCACTTGGTGTGTAAACAACCGACAGGCCGAGACTGAAAGATCCATCAAGCTGGGAAAGTCTTAAGAAGAATCTCTGGATAATGGTTTATAATATTATCTTTCCCTAAGGACCTAAGAGATGGAAAATATATTAGTTTTTCTACAAGTAGCTTTTGGCAAAAGCCCATAAACACACTTCGTTAAAAACAGTTTGGTGTCTCAACCCCACAGGCTGGGATATGTAATACATATGTTGATGGTCTGATGGGGTCTAAAGAGGGAAGGATCCTTGGGAGACGATATCAGAAAGATACTTATGGAAACAGACTTTCCTGCTTCCTTATGTTAGCCTTAAAATCCCAGAGAAAGTCATTCAGCTACCACAATGCTGGTTTAATTTCCTATTTCCTTCTCTCCTCCACCCTTATTTTGCCCTCTGCCCCTCAAGTGAGGAGAAACATTCCCTATATCATGCTAAAATTATGCAGTCAAGGATGCAATTAGTTTCCATAGCCCAGTGAACTCTTTGAGGGTAGATCTCCAGTTCTTTTTTTTTTTTTTGAGACAGAGCCTCAAGCTGTCACCCTGGATAGAGTGCAGTGCCATCACAGCTCACAGCAACCTCCAATTCCTGGGCTCAAGTGAGTCTCCTGCCTCTGCCTCCCAAGTAGCTGGGACTACAGGCGCCCGCCACAACGCCCGGCCATTTTTTGGTTGCAGCCATCATTGTTGTTTTTGGTGGGCCCGGGCTGGATTTGAACCCGCCAGCTCAGGTGTATGTGGCTGGCACCTTAGCCCGTTGAGCCACAGGCGCCGAGCCTCCCACTTTTTTTTTTAAGAGACAGGGTCTTGTTTTGTTGACAAAGCTGGGGTAAAGTGGTGCAATCATAGTTCACTGTGACCTTGACATCCTGGTCTCCAATGATCCTCCAGAGTAGCTAGGACTATAGGCATACACCACCATGCTTAGGTAATTTTTATTTTTATTTCTATAGAGACAGGTTTTCTCTATGTTGCCCAGGCTGGTCTCAAACTCTTGGCCTCAGACTCCCAAGTGGCTGGGTTTATAGGCATGAACCACCACACCCAGCCTCTTTCTAAGACTGTAATTCATAAATTTACTTTGCACGTCAGCCCCTTGAGGGCCATAAGGGCAGGAACTTTTCTGTCTTGCTCACTGCTGTATCCCCAGTTCCTAAAATAGGGCCAGGTGCATAGCAGGTGCTCAGTAAATGTTTGTTGAAGGAATTGTCACTTTCTGTTCCATTCTTTGTCCACTTAGGTCTGATAGGGCCAGCCCCACCTCCGTCGTTAGGAGTGACGGTCACATGACCCATTCCCAGCCCAGAGACCTTCTGTTCTTTCTGGCCACTGTAATTGGTTCCTAAATGATATGTGACCCAAGTCTGTCTAATGAGAGGGAGGCCTGAGATTTTTACTAGCACTGTTGGCAAAGAGGCATTCTCATTTTTCTCTCCAGTTTCTTGGCAGATAATATATACGCCAGGGATTGATGAGGTCACTTTATCCCCATGGGAAATGGCTGCCTGAGAACAAAGCTCTCTAGAAGAAAATTTGGTTGAGGGAGGAGATTATTTTGTTTGAGCTCCTGGATCCAGCTGTGCCTGAAGCCAACATACTTATACATTTTCCAGCTACATAAACCAATACATTGGCTCAGCACCCATAGTATAGTGGTTACAGCACTGGCCACATGCACTGAGGCTGGTGGGTTTGAACCTGGCCTGGGCCAGCTAAACAACAAAATGACAACTGCAACAACAAAAAAATAGCCAGGCATTGTGGCAGGCGCCTGTAGTCCCAGCTACTTAGAAGGCTGAGGCAAGAGAATTGCTTAAGCCCAAGAGTTTGAGGTTGCTGTGAGCTGTGATGCCACAGCACTCTACTGAGGGAGACACAGTGAGACTCTGTCTGAAAATAATTAATTAAATAAATAAATAAAAATGAACCAATACATTATTATTTTACTTAGGCCAGTTTGAGTTTGGATTTTCACTTACAGCTGAAATAGTCCTAACCAATTGCCCTCTTCTTCCTTCCTTTCCTTTCCTTTCTTTCTTTCTCCTTCTCTTCTTTCCCCCCCACCCTTCCTTCTCTCTTTTATTTAATTCTTACTAATATTCTAGCCTGAACCATCACCCCTTCTACCATAGCTGAATCAAAACTGTATTCCATCCTTTCCACCAATGTTCCATCCATCACTTCCTCTCCTTGCCTCTCCAGGCCAACCTCTCCCCTATTCAGTGTACAAGGACTCTGCCAAATGTGGGTGCAAATTGTGGCTCCCCTACTTGAGGGCTATGTGTACTCAGTAAGTGACTTCACCTCTCTGGGCACCCATTTCCCTATCTGTGAAATGGAGGCATAACTGGTTTTTCATTGTCCTCAAATCTATGTTCCCTCTAACCTCTTCTGGTTGGGCTGGGCGTGGTGGCCCACGCCTATAATCCTAGCACTCTGGGAGGTCAAAGTGGGAGGACTGCTTGAGCTCAGGAGTTCAAGACCAGCCTGAGCAAGAGTGAGACTTCATCTCTAAAAATAGCAAGGCATTGTGGCAGATACCTGTAGTTCCAGCTACTTGGGAGGCTCAGGCAAGAGAATCACTTAAGCCCAAGAGTTTGAGGTTATTGTCAGCCATGATGCTACAGCACTCAATAACAGAGCAACTGAGTAAGACTCTGTCTCAAAACAAACAAACAAACCTCTTCTGGTTGACCAGTCACCTGAGATTTGCTCTCACTTGCTCTGCTCTGACTGGCTCTGAGCTTTGCTCAGCATCTCACAAGTCTGCTCCTTAGCCTGTGAAAGAAGGTCTCAATTCGTCCTGGCCTCCAGGGCCACCATAGTCAGCGCCCAGAACTCTGAGGAAGCTTCTTTTGTTATTCCTATTATACAGATGAGGAACCTGAGCTCTGGGTCACCTAGACAAGAAATAAACAAGGAAATTTACATAAGAGAGGTAAAAAAAAAAAAAGAGAGAGAGAGGTAAAAGTGATAAGCTGGAGAATTCCCAGGAAGGAATGGTTCTCAGGAAGACAGAGTGATCAGGGAAAGCTTCCTGAGGAGGTGACATTTCAGGAGGAAATTTTCCCAAACACAGTGCCATGGGGGAGGGGAATAAGCCAGGCAGGGGGAATGTAAGGACAAATGGTCTGAGTTGGAACCAGCATGGTGTGCTCACAGCCTGGCAAAGGAGTTGAGGGAACTAAGGAGCACGAGGGCAGAGAGGTAAGCAGGTCCTAATACCACATTGCTACGAGCTCAGGCTGTTACCTTGGTGCCCTCCAGGGTTTCTTTTCTGAGAACAATCTTCTTTCCCTGCTCACTCTTCCTGGATCATTGTAGCTTTGCCCCCATTTAACAGTTGAGGATTCTGAGGTCACAAGCAGGTGCCCCCAGGCCTGGAACCATCAACTCTGGCTTCCCCAGACTCTGCTGCCTCCCCAGTGGGACAGAATTCTAGGAGCCCTTAGCCAGCTTGGACTTGAGGTCCTTGAGACCAGCCCTTGGCCACTTATTCCAGGAAGCCTTCCTACATTGCTATACCTGGGGACCTCTGTCCTCTGAATTCATCCCTTGCACCTGTCAGGCCCTGCCAGTGAGTTCTCTGAGAGAAGACTGGTGGGTTCCCATCCTCCTGCCCCTGCCCTTGCCCAGCCTGCCGTGCCCCTCCTTGCAGAAAAGTCACCTGTGGCTCAGTGAGTAGGGCGCCGGCCCCATATACCAAGGGTGGCAGGTTCACCCCCACCCCTGGGGCCAAACTGCAACAACAAAAAAAATAGTTGGGCGTTTTGGCAGGCGCCTGTAGTCCCAGCTACTCAGGAGGCTGAGGCAAGAGAATTGCCTAAACCCAAGAGCTGGAGGTTGCTGTGAGCTATGATGCCACAGCACTTATCAAGAGTGATAAAGTGAGACTCTGTCTCAAAAAAAAAAAAAAAAGGAGGGAGCTTCTGGAAGGGAAATATTTTGGTTCTCAGAAGGCGCAGGAATTGCCTGATTCCCAACCGATTAGGGGTAATTAACCCTTCGCAAGGCAGTAATTAAGTCAGTGCCTCTGAAACCATAATTAGAAGCTCCAGGAGGCTCCACCCCCTCCCCAAGAGCGATGCAGCCCCTGGGAGCTGAGGCCAGGCTATGGGGACCTGGCATGCCCCTTCTGCCCCAGCTGGGACACGGGACAGGGCTCTTCTCCCTTCCTGTGACTGAGCAAGACCCATAGCTTCCCTTGCAGCCCTCCCAAGGCAGGCACCTGAGGAGCAGTGGTCATGGAACCTGATCACTTCCCTACAGAGTCCCTATTGGGGTTGTCAGGGGACTTTGCTCTCTCTTTTTATTTTTCTTGAGACAAAGTTTCACCCTGTCACCCTCGGTAGAGTGCTGTGACATCACAGCTCACAGCAACCTCCAACTCTTGGGCTTGGAATACAGGCACCCACCACAACACCTGGCTATTTTTTCTTGCAGTTTGGCCGGGGCCGGGTTCGAACCTGCCACCCTTGGTATATGGGGCCGGTGCCCTATTCACTGAGCCACAGGCGCCACCAGGGAACTTTGCCGTTGTGGAGACATGAAGGCAAGAGGACTGGGCCAGGCTGAGGGTTAAAGGTGTGGGGCTGGTGACAACCTCTGAGGGCTTTTCTCCGGCAGAGAGGAGCTGAAGCAGAGATCCCAGTTCCCAGTAGAGGTGAGGATGCCAAGGACACAGGCTGACCACAGGGATGATGGGGGTAGTCCTGCAGTGTCAGAAAACACAAGAGACACCTTTTGGTGTGGGGGGCTAACTGCAGGCCTCCCAGGCCGACAAAAGTGTCAAGAGACCCTTGGGCCTCTCCTATCCCTAGTGTCAAGAGGCCAAAGCCAAGTATAAGTCCTGGGAGTTTGATTTCTTTGTGGGTCCTCAGTTCCTCCAGGAAGACAGACGGGGGTCCAGGAGTGAGCTGCATTTTGGCTTCCGAATTGGACCCAATGTGGCCACAGGCAATGGGAGCCTGGGGGGTGGACAGTGTGTACGGGCTAGGGGGCTTCTCTCTGTGGGTAACACCACATCTGTAAGGAAGATGGGTGGTGGTGGAGGGCTTTCAGCCTTTGGGCTCTTGGAGATGACTCCTGAGGGGAGAGTGAAAGATCAGACTTGTCACACAAAGGGGCCTCTATCTCTCACCTGTGGCCCCATCACCTCCTTTTTTGTTGTCCAAAAACAGCCCCAGCTCTTTTCTGCCCCAGGCCCCTTGCACCTGACTGTGCCCTCTGCTGGAAAGCCATGCTTAGGTCTGGGCATGGCTAGGGCTTTATCCTTGTCAGGCTTCAGGGCAAGGGTCACCTACTGCAGCCAGGCCTCCCCTTCCACCTTATCCAGAGAAGCTCCGACTCCTCAATACACTGGCTTAGTTACAGCCTTCTATATACTTTCTCCTTCAGAATTTTCACGACAACCAGCAATCGTTTCAAGGGTTGTTGCCTCCTCCTGGTTGTCTCACCCCAGTCTCTGAGCTCCAGAAGGGCAGGGAGATTTATCCATTCTGCTGCTTCTGTGTCCTCTGGATCCAAAACAGAGCAAATACACAGTAAGTGCTCAATAAATGTTTGCTGAATGAATAAATGGACAAGTTCTAGCTGGGAGATGGTAACTGGAGAAAGCAGGATGCGGGGCAATTTAACAAGTGGGAGCTGTTTCCAAAACTAACTGGAGGGCTCCAGGCGCCCTGGGTGGGAAGGCGAGGGCCGCGATTCACGTTCCCGGGAGTCGAACGCATATCCCCATGGTGGCCCACAGGTGGCGCTCGCTCCCCGCGCTGCAGCGGCGGGAAACGGAGGTGGGAAAAACCCAGCGTTGAGTCACCACCTCCGTCCGCCTCTTAGGGTCAGTCCCTGGCCTGGATTTAGACGCCAAATCCTGGGATCCTGCTTCGGGTCCCAAATCCTGGCTGATAAGATTTTTGGTCAAATGGGTAGGGGAGTCTGAGAGGCGTGGGGATGGTGGACTTCGTGCTGCGGGGAGCTGAGCGCTCCGTCCTTCTGCACACAGCTGCTGCTACTCCCCAAACTACTTAAGTAACTTCGTGCCTGAGGGCAGAGGACAGCGCTTACCATGTTGGTGCCCTGCCTTAACTTTATACAGGTTGGAGCTGTGCGCTCTGTGGTCTCAGTGGGCCCTTGGTACACATTAGTGGAACAGTGAATGGATGAATCTCCTTTTTGCAGATAGGGAAACTGAGGCTCAGAGAGACGATGTGGCTTTTCTAGTGCCACAAAGTCAGAAAGAGTTAGTCTGGGATTGGAGATACAAGGCCTGTCTGACTCCAGTCAGTCCGTTAAAAAAAAAAAAAAAAAAAAATCTCTCTGGGAAGCAAAGTCCTCCCTAACCCTCCTTATCTCAGCCCTGAGATGGTGGTGGGGAGGATCCCCTGCCGGCCTGCTTTCTCCACCTTTAAAAAAAATTTTTTTAAGATGGGGTCTCCTGGGGTGGTGGCTCACACCTGTAATCCTAACACCTTAGGAGTCTGAGGCAGGTGGATTGCTTGAGCTGGGGAGTAGGAGAGCCTGAGCAAGAAAGAGATCCCATCTCTACTAATAGAAAAACTAGCTAAGGCAAGAGGATCTCTTGAGCCCAAGAGTTTGAGGTTGCTGTGAGCTATGATATTACAGCACTCTACCTAGGGTAACAGAGTAAAGACTCTGTCTCAAAAAAAAAAAAAAAAAAAGGTGTCTCACTCCGCTACCCAGACTGGAGTGCTGTGGCAGAATCATAGCTCACTGTAGCCTTGAATTCCTGGGCTCCACAGATCCTTCTCAGTAGCTGGGACTATGGGACTACAGGCATGTACATTACCTTGCCCAGCCAACTTTTTTTTTTTTTTTTGTACCCTCAGGGTCTCATTATGTTGCCCAGGCTGGTCTTGAACTCCTGGCCTTCCACCTTGGCCTCCCAAAGTGCTGAGAATACTGGCCATCTATGCCTTCACACATATGTCTACTACACATTCCATAGGGGCGTGGATTTCTAGCTTGGTCACTGGGCATAAATTTCCTCTCTAGGCCTCAGTTTCATCATCTGTAACATGGGCTTAGTAATCACTGAACCACCTTCTAGGGTGTCTGTGAGGAGCGAAGAAGTTATTCACATGAAAAGCTCTTTGAGGCTCGGCGCCTGTGGCTCAACAGGCTAAGGCGCCAGCCATGTACACCTGAGCTGACGGGTTCGAATCCAGCCCGGGCCCGCCAAACAACAATGACGGCTGCAACCAATAAATGGCCGGGCGTTGTGGTGGGCGCCTGTAGTCCCAGCTACTTGGGAGGCAGAGGCAAGAGACTCACTTGAGCCCAGGAATTGGAAGTTGCTGTGAGCTGTGATGCCACAGCACTCTATCCAGGGTGACAGCTTGAGGTTCTGTCTCAAAAAAAAAAAGAAAAGAAAAGAAAAGCTCTTTGAGCAGAGCCTGGGATGTATCCACTCGAATGTTTCCATGTGGGGCTCAGTGATTCCTGTAGACCAGACTCTTGACATTTGAGGCCAGATCATTCTTTGCTGTGAGAGACTGTTCTGTGCCTTGTAGGATGTTGAGCGGCATCCCTGACCTCATTCTACTAGATGCCAGTAGTAATCCCATTCCCAGTTTTTTTTTTTAATTTAATTTTTTTTTGCAGTTTTTGGCCAGGGCTGGGTTTGAACCCGCCACCTCCTGTATATGGGGCCGGTGCCCTACTCCTTTGAGCCACAGGCGCCGCCCTTTAATTTTTTTTTTTTGAGACAGAACCTCAAGCTGTCACCCTGGATGGAGTGCTGTGGCATCACAGCTCACAGCAACCTCCAATTCCTCGCCTCAAGCGAGTCTCCTGCCTCCGCCTCCCAAGTAGCTGGGACTACAGGCACCCGCCACAACGCCTGGCCATTTTGTGGTTGCAGCCGTCATTGTTGTTTGGCGGGCCCGGGCTGGATTCGAACCCGCCAGCTCAGGTGTACGTGGCTGGCACCTTAGCTGGTTGAGCCACAGGCGCCGAGCCGCCGCCCTTTAATTTTTATTTTTGAGATAGAGTCTCACTCTGTTGCTCAGAACCTGAGTGCTGTGGCATCATCACAGCTTACAGCAACCTTAAACTCTTGGGCTCAAGTGATCCTCCTCCATCAGCCTCCGGAGTGGCTGGGAGTACAGGTGCCCAGCTAATTTTTCTAAGTTTTGTAGAGACGAGGGCGAGAGGAAAGGTGTCTTGCTATTGCTCAGGCTGGTCTTGAACTCCTGACCTCAAGCAATCCTCCCACCTAAGCCGCCCAAGGTGTTAGGAATGCAGGTGTGAGCCAACCACACCTGTTCCTATACCCAATTTTACAACCAGAAATATCTCCAGACATCACCAAATGTCCTCTGGGGACAGAGTCTCCCTCATTGAGACTTGCAGCTGTATACACTTCCAGGGTCTGTGCATACTCTTCTCCTGTGTGGTTCCACTTGTCTTTGGATCTTACTTTGGCTTCTCCCAAACACAGACCCTTGATACAAGGATTGCAGGGCAAGTGGTTTATTTGTGGAATGAACATAAGAAACCTGGGGGGGGGGGCGGCTCCTGTGGCTCAGCGAGTAGGGCGCCGGCCCCATATACCGAGGGTGGCGGGTTCAAACCCGGCCCCGGCCGAACTGCATCAAAAATCAGCTGGGCGTTGTGGCGGGCGCCTGTAATCCCAGCTACCTGGGAGGCTGAGGCAA